>PVJX010000461.1:126821-257332 GCA_004027295.1 Dolichotis patagonum | reverse complement strand
TATGCATGGCTTTATACTATTGTGTTATGTTTGATATTATTGTAATTGAAACTATGCTCAACTATAGCAGAGTAAGAGATATGGCGTTAGATACTGTTGATGTCCAGTTGACTTAATGTACTGTGTTGCCTATGTTGTCCTCTTCTGATCTGCTCTGTACTGCCCCCTTTTGTTTTATTCTCTTTTAAATAAAAAAAAAATAAAAAAATAAAAAACTTCTTTCGTCTCTGGATTCCTAACTTTGCTACACTAGCTCAGCCTCTCTATGAGACATCTAAAGGGTCCCTATCAAAGCCTCTCAACCTCCTACTCCTATAGGCTCCTCACTTTCTAAAGTAAAAAAGGCCCTTTCAAAGGCCCCAGCTCCTAGTCTCCCTAACCCAACCCAAGCTTTCTACCTCTGAAGATCATATGCTGTAGGAGTTTTAAAAAACACACACCAGCACATACATACACACAAACCCTTCTTTCTAAGCAGTAGCCTACCTCTCAAAACAACTGGATAACACAGTACAGAGCTGACCCCACTGCCTTCGAGCACTTGCCTCAGCAGCCACACTAATGCAAGAGATGAAAAAGTTCACCCTAAAACAATCGATTACAGTCCAGTCACCCCATTACCCCATGACCTTATTTCACACAGACATTTCCTGCCTTAGTGACACCTTGTTGTCTACAGCAAGTTCACTTAATACTGATACAAAATCCTACAATCACCATCTCTGCCAGCAGCTCCCCCAACCCAGCCACCTCACTGCCCATAGCTGTCTCGACCCCCTGTCCACATTATATTGAAGTCCTACAGATGACTCCTACTTCCTTCCCTCGCACTAACAGTATTCCTCTCCCTACAGCTTCTGATGCGCAATTCATAGATGCCAACACAACGAACACACTCAGAAGACAACAAAACATGCTATAATCAATGGTTCTAAGGTACTAGAGACAAGCCCACTGCCATCTAAACCATCTTCACAAAAAACAAAACTTATTTCCCTCACTTGGGTCCTCACATTGCCTACAGAATCATAAATATTTATACTAACTTGAAATATTTATTTAACATCCTTCACTGTCATACAACTTACCAAAAGAAAAAAAAAGAAATCTAATTAATACTCAAAGGACCCTCATCACTCATCTCTCATTCTCAAACTGCTTGAGACAACAAAACTTCCCCAACAGATAACAATCATTCACTATAAGGGACACCGAACATCATCAGACTCTATGTCTCAGGATGATACCTTTGCAAACACATAAGCCAAACTAGCTACACAACACCCATGTCTCTCTCACCATCTTTCCCTTATCCCAAACACCTTGTCCTCACCTCAGTATTCACCTACACAGCCACAATTAATTCACCAACCCACTTAGAGCTCATCCTCCCAGATCAACAAGCCATAGACGTCATCACTAACATGCATAACTGCTGTCCTGTACACACTCAAGTCATATAGAAACTTCTAACTCTAGTCACTCCTCATCCTTCTAGAAAAAATATTATTCACCAAGTCATTCACAACTGTCATCCTTGTGCTAAAACCTCTCCTCAGTGACACTTACCTGCTTCTTTCCTAACCCACCAACTGCATAGACACACTCCAAATAAAAACTAAGATTTTACAACACACACACCTCAGCATAAGACCTACATACTTCTGCCTCACCCATTCATAGCCCAATGTTCTGTTATTCCCTTTACGTCCTGGTCATTTTTTACTGCTGGTTCTCATCTTCACTGTCATACTTCAGACAGTCTCTCCCTACAACATGTAAACTCTTCACTACAATTTTAGGTTCAAACTACCTACACTGCCTAAAATAAAGCCCCCAGCAAGCATTACTTTAGACATAATCATCCAAAACACCTCCTTTCACCAGTACTCTTTAGACAACACACAAAGACATGCCACTGATGATCGAGTGGGTCCCTCTTCAGTCCTTGTATTTCACTTGATGCCCATTAGAGTCCCACTCCTAAGTACTCTTGCTGATGTTGTCTTTCCTCCCACATGCCTAGTCTCCCCACAGCACAGGTCTCCATTTCTTTTCTCCTTAAACAAGCATTCAAGACTCTCTCCAGCAACATTAGTATCACTGACCAAGTTTTTACATCTGGAATTCTCTGATGGGCAAGGCCCCCATCTCCTCCCCTTGACATGACCTCTCATACTATTCATCATACTTGTACTTACAGCTTTCTGTCTTTTTAAACTTTTGTTTTCCCCCAAGATTTCTTCAATAAAGATACAGATTTTCACTACCAGAGCTCCTTGTCCTGGCCGACCACGCTGGCACAAGCTTCTGCGTGGGCCTAACCCATCATCACAACAACTGCAACAACCCTACTATGACGCCCAGGAAGCAGTCTAAGATGAACACTGCCCCTCTTCACGCATACATCAAAAGAGATGGGGATGATAGATTCTGCTAGCCTGGGGCTTAGCTATCTGTAACATGACGTCCGCCCTGTTAGATACCAGACCCAGAGAAACAACTTAGCTCTCCAAGAGTAACTTCTCTGTTCTTCTGATTCCAGAGATAAACCTTCCACTCCCTTTTAGCACCTGAGCCAAGTCCTCTCCAGTCCTAAGACTCCACGACGAGTCAAGCCTCTACCTCCAGTCCCCAGTAAGTCTTTCTGTCTCCTGTTTTACACAGGCAGATGCTCCTTCAGAGGCATAAGCACCTGCCTGGCAAGTGCGAGGTTGTGAGTATGATCCCCAGTAACACACACACACACACACACACACACACACACACACACACAGAGTTCCTATATCTCCCAAACTGTGCAGTTCCCGTGTTAGGGAGAGGCTTCCTCCAAAACCTCCAAGGTCAAGCTACCTTTGGGCCACAGGGAGAGCTAGCTGTGAAGCTGGCCTGACCAAAACCTATGATGGTAACCCTTACAGTCCCACAAAGAAAATAAAAAACAAAAATATATAGACCATGTCCATATAAGTGAGCAAAGTGGGAGAAACCGGAGCTCCCTCCTTTGGAAAGCTGTCCTGCAGAAAACATTTAATCAGATCAAAGAGGCTCTGACTGAAGCCCAAGGCTCAGAATTGTCAGATACAACCAAGCATTCCTTCCTATATGTCTATATGTGGAAAAAAAAAGGAGTCTTAACCCAGGTCATGGGATCCTGGCATTGTCTGCTGAGATCCTTGTCAATATGGACTCTATAGCCCTAGGATGTCTTCTACACTTCAGGGCACTTGATGCCACTTCCCTACTAACACAGGAAGCTGACTGACAAGTTGACTTTGGGACAACCACTGACCATTCAGATACCACACTGAGTTATAACCTTAATGGACTAAAAGGGATGCCATGGGCTGTCAAATCCAAGGATGACTCAGTAGCAGCGGCTCTTATGTGAAAATTTCTACATAAAGCTAGAGAGAAGAAACACACTTAACCTGGCCACTTTGCTTCCAGTCCAATCAGGAGCCTTCCTTCATGACAGGAGAAATTGTGAATGAGGTAATCTCAAGCTATGGAGATCTTACAGATCACCCTCTGAGAGACACATATGTCAAATATTTCACGCATGAAAACAGTTTTGTATTGGAAGGGGGCCAAAGTATAGGCTACAAAATGGTGACATTGGACTCCGTGGTAGTGGCCCAGACTTTGCCTATTGGAACTGCTACTCAGAGGCCTAAATTAATAGCCAACAGGCCCTGTAACTAGCTAAGGACCAGAAGGTTAACAGCTATAGTGATTTCAAGTCTGCCTTTGCTATGGTTCATGTTCATGGGGTTATACAAGAAAGGAGGGGTCCTCACTGATGAAGAAAAAAGATACAAAAGAGAAAATTTTACAGCTCTTCAATGCTATGTAAATGCCAATGAAACTAGCTGTTGTACAATGCAGGCGACATCAACACGTTGGTATGATGTAGGCCTAAGAAAACCAAAAAGCACACAAGAAGCAAGATGCGCTGTTATGTTGGCTTCAAAAAACAAAAATGGGGATACCACACTACACCCACCCACTCTTAGAGAACTCATCTTATACTTCAATTCAAAAGAAATAATTCACCCAGAAGCGTGAGAGTTTAATCAACTGAGGATATGGAGATTCTCTGACAGGAAACTGGCTATACTCCAAATGATAGCTCCTAGGTTTCTGAGTGCAGCCTTTTTGGGGCTGCAGGGGACTGGCAAGGGGCAACGGAGAGACAACTCCAGAGATCAGGCTGATGGCGCAGATCCAATTTTATTACAGAAGTGCAGGAGTGAAGGGCAGAAGTGAGCTGAGAAGAAGGAGGGGACTGAGCTTCAGGAAGGGTGGAAGTAGGTTTAGGGAAAGTGGGTATGCACTGCGGGGCTGGCTTCGAGCAGGGCAGCCCTGACAGGGATGCTCTGCTCAGTGTGCCAAGGAACAGAGAATCTGAGTGTGCTCAGACTCTCTCTTCTGCCAGGGCAGCCAGCCAGACCTCAGGACCTCGACCTCCCACATATGAGGGCTGTCTCACATGGGGAAGATGACATGAGAGACATTACTGAATCACCACATCTGTATGACATGGCTCACTCCAGTGACTGGAGCTGTTTACATTCATTGTCTAACCTGTGCACAAAACATTGTAAAACAAGGAATAGACAGGTCCCAGATATCCAAGATGGTGCCACCCAGTATGAAAACTTCCTTGTGAACCTCACTGAGCTGCCATAAGTGGGAGGGTATTAATGTATGTTGATCCTAGTAGGCCAAAGCCTCCAACTCAGACAGAGAAGGCACTAAAACTGACAAAGGTCATGTTAAAGGCTATCATCCCAAGATCTGAAGTGGCCCTAAATGTGGGATCAGACACTGGGCCAGCATTCATGGCTGAGACAGTTCAAGAGCTCATACAGATGTTAAAAAGAAAATAAAAATTGCACACAGCCTACCAGCCTCACAGATCTGAATGGTAGAATGTGTGAGGCAGATACTAAAACAATGCTGAAAAAGTATTGTTAAGAAACACCCTTGGGATAGGATGATGTCCTGCCCTGAGCCCACCTCCATGTCTGGTTTATCTCTACAAAAGAACCACATATTCCCTTATAAAATCTTGTTTGTCTAGCCATCCCCAATTATAAGTCAAATTATACGTTATCTCCACAAATTAGAAAAATTCTAAGAGAGAGATGCAAGAGACAGATGTAAGCCTGTGGATTACCATGAAAATTATCCATGGCTGAGGACAGGAAAACATGCCTGTAAGTTGAACACACTCAATTTACCCCTTTAAACTCAGAGACTCTATTTGAGTCAAAAAATTAAATCCTGCCACCCTTGTCCCATATAGCCTAGTCCCCACGCTGTGATCTCATCTATGCCCACTGCAGTTAATGTTGCAGGAGTTGTGCCTTGGATCCACCACACCTGGATGAAAGAAACAGCCCAAGACAAATGGAACAGCCAACAGGATGCAAACCGAACAAACTTGATGATCCTGTGGCAGAGTGACCATCACCAATGATGACAGCCCTGCTCTAGTCCTACCGGAAGCTGACCTCTATACGCACAGCAGAAGTTTGAGGATCGACAACCCTGCTCTGGTCACTCCAGAGGCCGACTAGCTGATGCATGGCAAAAGGTTGACGATTGTCATGCAGTTACAACCAGCACATATGTCTCTTTTTCTTTTTGTTATAGTTCTCCCTCTACCCAATGGGGAACCAAGCCCCCCACTACCAAAGTAAATGATAATTATAGTGATGCTGTCTATTAAAACTCATTGATAGACACCATCTATGGGGGAAATAAAACAGTAACTTGTGTCCCTGTATGTCAAATTGTATAAATTCCTTTTCCCATAACATTCTGTTGTGTCTGAGTAGGACCACCAAGATATGAAATTGTCACATCTTGACAAACTGCCTTTGTTCTTCTGCCTGTCTACAAGTTCCATGCAAAAGACCACAATTCTCTTGACCAAATGTGTAAAACCTGGGACCTGTCCTCTGTCCTTTCTTCAGGCACTTTGATCAGTAGAGCCAGTGTACACCTAAAATAAAGTCCTCTTGTTTTCCCCATTGGTCTCTCCTATATCTTAAATGCTGCAACAGTACTTTTATGGCAAACTTAGGATAATCTTTTCAAAATCATTATATGAGTCTTCTCTCTACATTTGGCTCCTAAACTCAAATTTCAGTGGCCACAACCTATATGTGGCTCCTTGGAGTTACATCAGGACATGTGGTCCCTCTGATCAGATTCTTATTTTAGTGGCCTTCACACTGTTGAGATGGTAAAGACAAGACCTTGTTCACCTCCTTGCTTCTACAAGTAGCTGAATATGTCAGGTCATGTTGGGGGCAGTTTCTACACAAGTATCTGAAAAATTCCCATCCTTGTTGGGGGTTCCATATGCCTGCATTGGGGATGAGGCTGTGGGAGAACTGCTCACCATCTCATTGTCCAGGACTCCACTAGTAGCTGAGGTTTAGTCAGGACATTGTACAAATGTCTGTTCCTGCCTTAGATCCTCAGAACATGGGAGACTCTGGTCACCTCCTGATTTAACAAGGCTTCACACACACCTGAAATGCTCACAGCCTTGTTGCTATGCTGTAGTATGAGGTCATAGAATATACCTAGTGATAGAATTTTCTGTAATAAATTATGCACAAGTATCTTTTTATATTTTTAGGAAGTTATACCAATAGCATGCCAGCTGTTTACTTTGGAGTCTGGAGATTCTTTTCTGAAGTATACTAAAAGCAGTTTCTTATGCCCCATCTCTGATACTTGAGCCACATTCTTCTCTGCTTTTGCGCTAGAAACTCAGGCATGTTTTCCTTTTAGTTACCTATTTTTTAAGAGACATGGTCTTCCTGTGTTCAGTAGGCTGGGATCAAACTTACAATCATCCTGCCTCAATCTCCTGAGTAACTGAGATTCTAAGGTATGACACTAGGTCTGCCATGTACCTAGGTTTTTAGATAGTTTTGCTATGGTGAATCCTACAAAAAACTAGAATATGTGTTAAAAATATGGTTGCTCTTTCTGGTTTCTGATAACACTGCCTAGAGCACATGCATCATTAGAAGCCTTAAATGTTCCCACAGCAACAAGGTGGAAAGATTATAAATTGTAGTAACTGCATTGTATGACCAGGTGCTAGGGCAACCTTTGCGCTGATTGTGGAATCACTTGTATGGTGCTGGGCTGTCACTAAGCTGACAGCTCAAAAGCCCTGTGTTGCCTCAGCTTTGCCTAGGGAAAACAGGCTGGCAGGATGGTTTTGATCTTTGTTCTGCAGAACTCATGTCTGCATTCGCCACTGCAGTATCACATACCTGGGTCGAACTAAGGTCAGTGAGCCCTGGACGTCTTGTCTGAAGCAGTGGTTCCCAAGCTTGTTCACCCCTGATGCTCTGCAGCATTCTGAAAGTGAGGATGAGCTTCGATTCTGGCCACATAAGATGCACCGTCTAGTGGAATGTAAGATAAGGAACAGTTGCATTGGAGGTTTGAGGGGAATCTTGCAGAAACAACACTATGTTCAGTAAACTCTATCACTTTAAGTTTTGCCATGAGTATGAGAACCACCTTTATTTGAGGTGAGGGCCAGACATGCTTCAGAGGTGCTCAGGAGTGTTTTGCAAGAGTCAGCCTTGATGAGCAGTGCTGGAATTCCTACAGAAACACCCTTTAGTGTGACGGGTGTGTAGATCAGTAGCAGAGGACTTCCCTCACATGTCCAGGATCCTGGGTTCAATCCTCAGTATCAAAATCAAAACAGTACACAGCACAACACAACACGTCTCAGAAGAATGACAGAATTATTACAGCTACTGATGTTTATTTAAATTCTAAGTTTAGGACAGGGTCATTACTGGTTTTTATTTTCTAATACTAAAAGAAGTAACGAACTGTGTTTGAACAGAGGAATAGTGAATAGCATTGAAACCTTCTGTGTTGGCCAATGTCTGCAATAATCCCAGTCTTCTGGGAGGCTGAATGAGGAGGATCAAAACTTGATACCACCCTGCACAATATAGTGACTTAGCAATATCTTGTCTCAACATAAAATTATAAAACCAAGATGCAATGTTATTCAATGAGAAGTCCCTGGGGTTATTCCTCAGTACCATAAAAAACAAATCACACCAAAGATTCCATTTGCTTACAGAAGCGTTATCTCACCATGATAACAATAAGTAGGATGATGTCTTTGTGTATAAAAGTACTTGTTATGTGGCCAAAAGAAAGACTTGGGATAATTAATAGAAATATATATCCCCACCCATCCACCCCTGTGCCATTTGGCAACTAGAAGGTGTCTAGGAGAGCCAGAGTTGATAGCAACTAAGGCACATAGAGCAACTAAATGCTTGTATTGTTGGGTTGATTACGCTGACCTGGGGCCAGAGGTCTCAGCATCTCTTGGGAGAATAACTGCAATATAGCAAATATTGGGGATTTCCGTGTATCTTCTCTTCGAAGGCAAATATTGTTTTCATTGTTTCGCTTGGTTCTGATCAATTGTCTTGCTATACTCAATATTCTGTTTTGACTGGTCTTATAATGTTCTCTTTCTGGTTTCATTTTGGTATACCTGAATGAATGGACAACTACTGTGAAGATAACAAGATATACTATGGAACGTATTACTGTTATCCCAGTATCCTGCCCTGAAGTTCTGTGCCAGTTTCACTGCATTTTTGATTGGCTGTATTCTGTCTTGTTTTGTTGTATTTTACTACCTTCAAAATAAAAAAAGAAACGTATATTTTGAACATTGTAAGTGCCTTCTGGAACCTATTATTCTTTGTGTTGTCCTATTGATTCAAGTGTCCAGCTTCTGTCTGGAAAATCTCAAGTGTATTCACAGGACTGACATAGTGCATTTGTAGAACCTGGAGATAATTTTAATAATTACAAATACTTTTCCTTCTTGAAAATCAAAAACAAAATGAACCTTATGATGATCTAATGCACATTTTACAACATACTCACTCATGTGGTACGGGAAGAGGCTATGAAGCTAACACAATATTCAATGGCTTCCATTCATATAAATAGTAGCCAGAGCATAATGGAACAGAAGATCCCATTTACAGTGCCAGTAAGGTACTTAGGAATAAACTTGAGATGACTGCAAAACCTGTATTGGAAAAATACCAAGAGTCACCAAGGTGGAAAAGTAGATGCAAATCAAGATGCTCCATGCTCTTGGAGGACTCAACATTGTGAAGTTGTCTCTATTCCCTCAGTTAATTTATAGGTCTCATACGTGCCCAGGAACTGCCCTAGGAAGTTGTTGACGTGACTGATTCTTTATATCCTGGGTATCAGAACCTTCTCCTGGGGCTCCAGTGGCACAGTCAGTTAGGGCATGGTATTCATACAGACCCTTCTCAGATAAATTATTCTGAAATATTTTCTCCTGTCTGAGAGCTGACTTTTCCTGTCCTTGATGGTGAATGCTGATATGCAAATGTTAAAAGAAATTATTTTTGTAGTGCTGGTAATAGATCCCATGCCAGGCAAGCAGTCTCTCACTGAGCTATATTTCTAGATACAACAGTTTTTAATTTTGATGAATCCCTTTTTATGTATTTCTTCTTTCATTACACTTTCTCTTTGAAAAAATTGCAAAAATCAAGGTTGTGAGGATTCGCCATATCCTTTTCCAAGAGTTTCACAGATTTAAGTCATACATGTGGATATTTGTTGCACTTTAAGTTTTACATATAATAAGAGTAAGGATTCCAATTCTTTCATTCACACATGGGTGTCCTGTTATCACAGCACCCTTTCCTTGTTCTTTGGATGGGTCCTCATGAAGCATGATAGCAAAAGGAAAGATACTTTCCTGTATAGAAATGAGACTAGTAAACTCAGTATTTTTGTCTTTCCTATTACCTTAAAACTTTGTACATAGATATGAAAATCACTTAAGGATTTTCCATATTGCAAGTTTTATCAAAGTTAAATGACCCCAATCTATCTCATTCCCTTAACAGACTTGAAGACAGCAACATAAGAATACAATAATTTTCAGCATTTAGTGGTAGTAAATTCCATCAAGACTTTCAATTTTCTAGCAAAATGGTGTTATAAGATGCGCTAACACAAAGTCAAAATTTCTGAAGAAAAGGTGACTTATCTAATATATGCTTTAACTCTAAGACCAAAACAGTTTTCCCTCAGGCAAACAGATAATTTGTTGTCTGATTCATCCAGAGTCCAAACAGCAACATAGGGCTTTTTTTGTAGCAGTATCAGGTTTCTACCACTTACAGATAACCCATTATGCTACAGGCCCTGCAGAGATTGAGACCTTGACCACTGGGCCTCACATTGACAAATGGCTAATATTGCCCCTTGTGACCCAGGAAATCACAGTTTCTGGGATGAGTGGGTAGCTTACCCAGAAGTGGGTAGCAATGGACTGTGCAAGAAAACCATACATTGTTATTCTTGATTTCTGACAGTGTTCCAATCACCAGGTGTGGTCACACATACTTGTAATCTCAGCCCTCTAAATAGGCTAAGGTAGGAGGGCCTTGTGATCAGTGTCAGACTGGTCTATACAGCCAAACATTTGTTTCAAAAGAATGAAAATAAAAGCAGAAAAACAGTGTTTTTAGGTACACGGTGAATGTCTATGGGGTGCTGGATGTAATCCATTAGCAATTATAATTTGAGGCAAGCAATATCACATTCTTGAATTTCCCTTTTGTCTCTCACCTATCGAGTGGTATCAGTAATAAAACCTGAGGCACAAGAACACAGTTTCAGAAGTTCAGGTGAATTTGAATAAATCTCCCAAGGGCTAGTCTACTACTGCTTTCAATTCCCAACTTCTCTTCTCTGCAGCTTTTCCCAGTACCAACCCAAACATGGGACTCCTGTCTCCAATTGTTGGAACCACACACCTGTCAGAGTCCATGTCTAGGATATCAGCTTCTCAGCTGCCTCTTCCAGAACCCACTGATCCTGCGTGAAAATGGCCCTAAATGTTGCAATAACATTGCTCAGTTTCATTTTTCTGCTGGTTGTTGGCATCATCCTATCTTACTAATAAAGTATCACTCTCATGTTATAAACCAGATTTTATTTTTCACTCTTTTCTTTCTTTTAACTTTGTATCCCATAGGAGAATGAGCCCAGAATTAAGTTTTTTGAACGTTGGGGATGGAACTCAGGATTTCACACATACCAAGCAAGTAAGTGCTCCTACGGCTGAGCTACAACCCTAACCCTTTAATTTACTATTTATTTATTTATTTATTTATTTATTTTTATTATTTTTGAAACAAGATCTCACTAACTTGCCCTGGCTGGGCCCTCAACTTGCAATCCTAGTGCCTCAGCCTCTGTAGTAGCTGTGGGATTACAGGCGAGTATCACCGCGTCAGACAACATTATTATTCCTAACAACTGAAGGACTAAAGAGAACCTTGGTTTTGGCATCCGAGGTGACCTTAGCCTTGAGGGTGCCAGGCCACTCCACTGCCCGCCCCGACCTCCAAGCGACCTCTCACCTGAGCTGCAGCCCTGGTAGACAGCTTCACTATCTGTGTTGGTCAGCGTTCCTAACACTGGATGTTTAAGTGGTGACCAGCGCTTCCACAACAATCCCTACTGTTTTTCTTTTTATCACCGGTCTTTGTACCCTTGTTTAAAAAGTCAGTAGCAGCAGGACGCCAACAGCCAGAGCCCACCCTCTCTTTGGCCAGAGTGGCGCATCTCACTAGTGTTCTGGCCAGCGTCTGCTTAAGGGCACGTTACCCGGGAAACCAGCGGCTTTCCCAGTAAACAAGGACTCCCAAGAAGGGAAGCCACTGGCTCCCGGCGGTTTGGCTCAGCCTCTGTGCGGCAGCCGCTTGCCATTGGTCGGCTGGAAGATGCGAGGCAGTTCTCGCCCAATAGGGACGCGCCGGCTGGCTGAAGGCGGGACTGATGAGAATCTGAAGCTCGGGGCTTGCTTTTGCTGCTAGTCGCGTGCCTCTCGGGTCGGGTAGGTGAGTGGGCCGTGACCAGTGCCGGACACGCGGGTGAAGAGTGGAGGCGGTTGGGGAACCTGTGAATGTAGGCGGCGCTGCGCATGCAGTCGGCTGTGGCCGCTCCGCGTGGGTGCGCGGAACGCTGTGTGGCGCTTTAGCGACCTCTAGGAGGTAAGGGACATCGCAGTCAGTTCCTGACCTCCGGTGCAGAAGAGCAGAGATCTCCTGGGCTCCAGGTGCGCGGGGCGAGCACCGCGACCCTAGGTGTGGCGTCTCTCTTCTTCTACTGATGTGGAATGGGACTCGGAGCACTGTTTACCTGCTGAGGCCTTTCGGTGCTTCCTTAGTCTGGTCAGCACGCCCTGCGTTTCCCATTCATCATTCCATTCCATTCCATTCCATTCCATTCTTTCAGGAAATTTCCTTTGGATTTTTTTTTTTTTTGTATTTGGAAATTTTTTAATGGCAGTGAATAAATAAGAGACACACTTCTGATCTAGTGAGTTTGCATTCTAAAGCAGACAGACAAATCAATAAGATCACACAGAAGGTGGTAAGTACCACGGAGAAAAATCAGGATTGTGGGGGAAGGAGTGTGGAGAAGTGAAGTAGATGAGCGCCTACGGTGTCTAGATGCACGGTATGTAAATGGGCACTAAGTGGGTACCAGCTGTCTGGACATTCCAGTGGTGTGTACTTGGTGCAGAGCAGGTGGCAAGACTCTAGGTATCCTAGCAGGACATGGGTGTGTCAGGGAGGAGGCTCTGAATGCCTTAGCTTAAGTGCTCAGCCCAGGAGTGAAGCCTTTTGTGTTCAGTGATAGGGGTGTGACAGAACGTCTCCCTTGTGTTCTGGGGCCATGTCAGACCTTGCACCTTGGAGAGTGGCAGCCTCCCCTGTGAGCCCTGGTGATGCCCACTTCTAAGTGATCTCCCTCTGTGAATGAGCTGAGATTGTGAACAGGACACAGCAGAAATGAGGGGAAGTCACTTGAGAGAGGAGATTAAAAGAGGCCGTACTTGTGTCTTACATGTACCCCTTCATCCTCATTCACAGGGACACCAGCTGCCATGTCCTAAGCCGCCCTATGGAGAGGCCCTTGGTAACCTGGGAATGGGGATTGGAGCCTTCAGTCAGTGCCCATAGGGAATAAATCCTTCTTGTACCTGAGTGACCAAGTTTGGGTTTGGATGGTCATAGATGAGGCTCCAGATGTATCCACAACTCTAGCCTCAACCTGTGACAAACAGAAGCAGAGGCATAGAGCTGAGCCTCATCCACTGTCCTTACTCCAGGGATGGGGAACAGTGCCTGGGTTGCTAAGGTTTGCTTTTCTTTGTGATGCAGAAGTGAAGCAGGGTGCAGTCTTTTACCAGTGTGGAGAAGCTTTGCTTCCCTTGGTTAGTGCCTTTGAATTTGTTGGTAACCTATATCATTTTATAGATTACCACCTATGTATGACCACCTATACACCTATACATGACAATTTATTGGGTTCCTAAGATATCTGATTAGTTGAATGGTTTCAATACTGGGGATTGAACCCATGTGGGTGCTGACATGCACCTCCAGCAGGCAGTTCTTGCAAAGTTTTCCACACTGGCTTGGAACTTGCCATCTCCTGCTTCATGTTGGATTTATAATTATGCACCACCACATCCAGCTTATTTTGAGATCTGAGTCAGGTGCACACAAGAGAAAGCTCTGCCGCAGGTCGTATCTGTAATGCTTCCTGCCCTGCTTTCAGGAGACCCAACATGCTAGAGAGGTGCATGATGAACACCAAGCGTGGAGTGAGGCCAGGCCTCCTACTGTGCAAAATCACAGGCTATGCAAGGAGAGCCATGTGCCACCAGCCCTGCAGAGCCTGAGACCCTGAGAATTGGACCTCACATTGGCAAGTGACAGAAGCTACCTCCTCATAACCCAAGAAAGCAGTGTTTCAGGATAGGTGAGTAAGTCACCCATGCACTGTGCAAGGAAAATCTAAATCGTTTTTCCTGACTTTTCATAGTGTTGTCTTCACCAAGTGTGGTGACACATCGCTGTATCCTTAGCACTTGGGAGGCTGAGGCAGGCAGATCTTATGTTTGAAGCTATACTGCCCTACGTATTGAGATCACAGCCAGTATGGACCATACAGTGAGATCTTTGTTTCAAAACAAAATTGTTGTCTTCTTAGATATACAGCTAGGGCTGGGGATTTAGCTCAGTGGCTTAAGCATCTGCCTGGCAAGTGTGAGGTCATGAGTTTGATCCCCGGTACCAAAAAAAAAAAAAAGATTCTCTTAGATATACAGCTAATTTCTATGCCTACTGGGTGTAATCCATAAGCAATTATAATTTGGGGCCTGGGATATCATCTAGAATTTGCCCTTTCTTCACTCAGCTGGCTTTGGTACCACTAATGAATGCTGAGTCATATAAATGTAATTTCAGACACTGGGGTGAACTTGATAAAATTCTTCAGGGACTGCTCTACTTGGAGTTGAAATTAACCTCCCTTTAATCCTCTTTCCTATGAATCCAAGGATGAGGACCCGTTCTTTTGTCCACTGACCCCCAAACCAGTCAGAATCTATGTCCATGATTTCAAATTCTCAGCTGTTTCTTTCAGAACCCACGGATGGATGGTTGGCAATGGCAGCACTTGCAAAAGGTGTGAGGCCTGAGATAATTCCACATAGGCATTTCCCAAGGGCATGTGCATTTGAGCACAGGTGTGTGCAGATAGCTGCTTGGCGCCAGTGCCGGTTCAGCTACTGGTGCAGTTGTCCATTTCATTCAGAATCCAGGAGCCAAAACTGTACCATGTGGGGTGAGGGGGTCATGGGGGGGCACTGAGTAGAACGAGAATCCTGTGATAACTCACATGGCAGGTCGTCTGGAGGACCTCTGGACACCTAGGCTCCAGGTACCACAGCCATTGTCCTCACTCAAGCTCTGACTTGTGTCTTACTCTATAGTTGCAGATTGGACTCGGGAAGCTGGCCACCTGCTGTATGTTTTCAGTGCTTACTTTCTACGGTAAGAATGCTTTGCATTTTCATTCATTCATTCTTTTATTCATTCATAAACACTCTTTGGGTTCCTCTTGTGTGTGGGCATTGTTCTAATAGCAGTAAATAAAATAGGAGACACAACCTGGATGCTGTGAGCTTGTGTTCTAGAGGGGACAGAAAGATGGATAAGAAGATCACACAGCTGTTGATTCATGCCATAGAGAAAAACCAAGACAGGGATGGGGTACAGAGATGTGATAAAGGTGAAGGGAGTCAGAGCTTTGGTATCCATAGATCCGGGTAGCCAAAACAGCTTCCTGAGCACCACCTACAAGAAACCCAGTGTATCTGGGAGTCAATGAAGGAAAAAGAGCTTTGTGGAGGACAGTCAGGAGCTGTGGTGGTGAGGAGGTGTCAGACGGTGTATGCATATATGAGGCATGTAGGTATAGCTGTACACGTGGGTACTTTAGGGAGGGGGCTGAGCAGAAGCCTGACATGGAAAATGCTGGAAGCCACCAGCATCCAGCTGAGCTTTAGAGGCATGTGGCCTAAAGTGCCTGTGTCTCAAGTGCCCGTACACTCCATTGGTAACCATCGAATGGTGATGGATGTTTTCATTGACTTGATGTGGTACTCAGTTTACAATGTATGCGCATACAAAATCATCTCATTATTTACCTTGAATATACAGTGTTTGTCAGATATACCAGCCATAGGTGAGAGTGGACCATCGAGTCATCCTGCCTCAGCCCAGCCTCTTGAGTGCTGTGATTCCAGGTATGCACTATGCCTGCCAGCTCATACTATCTCGTGTGCACCGTGAATGGAAGATCCTACACCTGACCTCATGTTCATTTTTTCCATCCTCACATTGAGCTGGAGCCTCTTAATGTGGGAGCTGAGCTTTCTGCTGAGATGTTCTAATCGCTTGCTATTTTTCCTTAAGCACTTAAGACATTGAGATAGCTCAGAAGAGCTTAAGTTAGGAACATAGAAGTCTGCTTCTTAGTCCCCGTTGAGGAAATAAGTCCTGCTATCTTTAAACCTAGAAATTTCTGTGCTTGTGGAAGAATGTGTCTCATAAAGTCAAGGTCATATCCTGGCTGTCCACTGCCTGATTTTCCATCTCAACCATTGTAGGGGTCTTGCCGTACTGTGGGGAATCTGCTTACAAACTGCTATGTGGTGCTGCATGGCCCGTGTGGGTTGCACTCCTTTGGTGGGGTGGACCCTTTGAGGTCTCCCAATTCTTTCTGCAGTGCCTGAAGGGGCACATGTTGTGTCAAGCTGATGTCTACAAATTCACACTCATTCTATCAGTTGCCCCACACAGTTACAAGCATCAAGTGGTTTTGTTTTTCCTCCTCTCATGAAAAGGTGGCAACAGCTTAATTGGAATTAGTGCATCTTTAATGAAGGCAATTGCTCCCCCTTCCTGGCAGTTGGCAAGGGTGGCAGATGGGTGAGCCACCTGATGTGGGCCAGTGTAACTGCTCCTAGTGGCATAGGAGACTGCAGGCCACAGCAGGCCCAAGGGCAGAGGAAACCCAGGTACATTTTAAAATTTGAAACTGAGAATCCTTTTTTATTTTTATTTTTTCCTTTCATACTTACGTCTATTGGTACATTTCAGGTATATAATAATCATATTCAACATAGGGAATTTGTACAAGAACACCTGTGTAGCTTTAAACATTTACATGAACTTTTGAGTAAAGTCAGTAGAACTGAGCCTGCCCTTCTATTCTGGGTAACAAGGATTTGCCTTCTTAGTTGCCTGAGTGATTTAGTGCAAATATTTGAGGTGCACTGGGTGGTGGGCAGTGCTCTGGAGTTGCCAGCTTTAGGATTAAGCCAGGAACTCTCCCCCATGAGTCCACCTTGAGCAGATAGCTTTGCCCCATTTTTGTCTGCATTTGGTAGCCAGTGGGAGATAGTGTGAATGGCCATAGGATATACAGATGCCATTTGTCCTGTGAGTCCTCTAATGAGCTTCTGTAACATGGCCCCGGTGTGTCCCCCAGGAAAAGCTGATAGGCACACCTGTGAAGTCAGGATGAAGCAGAGTTGTGCTGGTGGGGAGATCCAGGGGTCACCCTCATAGTGAGTTCCAGGGAGTCACTGTGTGCCTGCCATCCGACTGTGGCTGTGGTTTGGTGAGTGGCACCCAGCATTATAGTGTGGACCTCCACTTTGCAGAGATACTTTGGGATCTGTGTTTGGAGCAGATGATAAAGGAACATAAGTCAAACATTTCTGAAACCAGTGACATGGATGCATTTTCAGGTGTTTGATGTCTTTAGTCTCAGGCAGATCTCACTGGAGAAAACTGAGAGCCACCCATGCCTCTGTGCTTTCCTGTTGTCCTGAACTGAGCTCTGGCTGGCACATCCAGCTTGTCTCTGCGTAGGGCCCAGAACCAGGCTTGTGCTCCATGCTGAGGTTTGGTAAACAGCTTACTTGCCATGCAGCTGTGTAGGCTGTACTATCGAACCTTTCACAAGCTGTCACCAAGAGGCCTTTGCTGAAATCAGAGGATTGACAGTGTCCTGAGCAGCAGCCCATCAGTCCTGCTCTGGCCATGCAAGTTAATAGTTCATTGAGGGCTGTATTCACTTTACCTTCCAAATTCAGGCTGTACCATAAGCCTAGTTCAAACTTGAAAGTTTGGTTCTGAAATGGGTCAGCGACTGAAACAGTCTTACCCATAGGGTTCTACATTTCAGCTCAAGTGTCAAAATCTTGGGCATTTTTTCAGCTTTGCATTGTGATAAGTGTGTGACAGGAAAGCTGATCTCCCCATGGTCCTGAGTTGACTGTCCAGAGGATGCTTTATTTGGCTGCAATGATATAGAAAGATACAAAGACAACTTGTTATACAAGGGGAGTAAAGCAGTCAGAGCTTAGACTATGGCATTAGCTCAATTTTCTTCACAGAAGTTGTTTGCTGTTTGTGTTTCCTTTCCTTTGTTTATGTGGTGCTTTCTGGTCCCCCTACTAACAGTCAAGACACTCTGCCATGATCTACCTTGCAAAAGCTTCCTCACACGATTGAGAAAGTCGGGAGAGTCGGGGACTCTGCCCACATCCTCCTGGAAGAGGGCTCCACCCATGTCTAAGTGGTCATCCCTGGGGATCTCGGGTCATAGCTACGCTGCACAGGGTTCTCTGTGTACTTTAGATAGCTGGCATTGTGTGGAGCTCTGCTCATGTCTGTGTCGTAGGGGATCCACATCCATGTGATAAAGGTCAGGACCTCTGCTCATATCCATGTTTTGGAAGGCTCTGCAGACACCACCGATATGAAGACATAGTGGATCCTACTAAAATCCACATATAGAGCTCCACATGCATGAAATACTCATTGGGCAGGATTCCACTCACCTGAGATGGTGCAGAGGGTATAGACTGACAATGAGGATGTTGTAGAGGCTTCATATAAATAAATGAGTTTCAACAGGGACTGCATGGGGCTCCACTCTCATCCACAGTGTACCAGGTACCATATGGGCCACAGATGGTCAGCACAAGGGGTGCCAGTGCCTTGCTTACATCCTCATTGTGTAGGACTGCACTCAACCCTGGGTCCATCCACCTATCTGGGACCCACTCACATGTACATCATACAGAGTGCCACTGACACCCCAGAAATCGGGACATGCAGAGAGATTCTGGTCATATCCACATTTTACCAGGTGTCCTTAGGTATCGGAGAAGGTCATCTCCTAGAGTTTCTGCCTACAGCCTGGTTCTAAGGGCCCCACACCTGCCTCAGTTGGACAGAACAGGAGTATGCTGCTCACAACCATATTCAGAAGCGGTGAGGAAATACCTTAGCACTACTTACCAGAGATGGTAAGGACATGGTTTGATGCTGCTTATGTGGTCATTGTAGAGGTTTGCACAGGTGGCTTCAGTGGTCATATCATGACAACCCCAGGGCACATCCTCCTTGCGATCCTGGATTGCACACGTGGGAGAAGAGCAGGAGCTCTGGTTCTGCACACAGATATGGTCAGCAGGACTTACAGGCTGTGCTCACATCATGACGCATTTCCCCTAATTTTTCAGGACACAGGAGGGCACAGCTCATCTCTGGGTTTGTACAGGGCTACGCAGCTGTCTGAGATGGTGAGCCTGTGTATGTTTGTGTGTGTGTGTTGGTGTATGTGTGTGCATGTGGGGGTATCTTGAGTGTGCTGCACATACTCACCTTGGAAAGTTCTACACATGCATGGGGAATTCAGGATATTGGCGACTCTGTTCACATCTTTGTTGTGAAGACCTCCACACGTGTGTGTGATCATCACACAGGCACATGGCTCTGGTCACCACCACACTTCAGAATGTGTCCACAATTCTGAGATGATAAGAAAAAGGTGGCATCACTGCCACCCCAGTCCACCATGGGGAACAGGACTCCATATATGAAAAATGGACTCACCTTGGCTGTGCTTTCCTATTGTGGAGGGTCCACACATGCCCTGATTGGCAGGACATGGAGAGCTATCTTTCCATCCATGGTGCTGAGGTGCTTACAGATGCCTGTCAGGATACATGGTGGGGGGTGGCCCTGCTCACATGTGCATGACACAGGCTCCCCATGTTCTTTGAAGTTCAGTCGCATTGTAAAAGGAGGCCACTGTCCACTTTCACCTAGTAATTGCTCAACAGGAGCCTGATGTGGTGCACACATGGGCTGCTCTGGCCCAGTAGAGATGGACTGAGGCACAACACAAAGGCGTGATACATTCCAGACACAGGGAGATGCTGTTCCCAAAGTCACTTGATAGAAAGCTCCCAAACACCTCAGGTTGTCAGGATGTGATGGAGCATTTCTCTTACCACATGATGGAGGTATCTGAGGCTATCTGAGAGATTCAAGATGTAGGACCTTTTCTTCCACTGGCCTTGGAGAGGGCTCACAATCACAGCAGAAGTTTGCACAGGGGAAGTGTGTTCACATCTCCCTTGTCTAAGGCTTTATATACTTGGAGCAGTGAGAACCACCTAGCCAGACTGATCCACTACATGAGGTTGTCTAGACAGAGGACACTGACCACAGAGTGTGTTGTAAGGGCTTGACACGACCCTGAGATGGTCATTGTGAGTGTGGGCGCACAGTGCCCATTGCCGGTAAAGGATTGCACACAGGCCTGAGGCATTGATGAAATGGGCTACTATGTCCGTGCTGCATGTTGAAAAAGTCCCCACATGCATGAGATGAGCACCACTGTGACACAGCACTGCTTACCACTGTGTTGTAGAAGGTTTGCACCTACCTGAGAGGGTCAGTCAGCAAATGGTGGGCTCCTCACTTCCACCCTGTAGAGGCTCCAGGCGTGATGCAGATGTCTGGGGCATGTGGGGCTCTGCTTGCCTTCCCTTTGTAGTGAGATTCCATTTCCCTGAGACTGTCATTGTATGGAAGGACTTTGTCCACATTCACACTGTCCAGGGCTCCACCAGTGCCTGAGGTCGTCAGGACACTGGGGAGGCTCTGCTCACAGTCACATCCTGCAGGCCACCACACGTCTGGAGTTGTTCAGGACATCAAGAGGCTCTGCTCACATTCACTTTAGGGGCTGAGTGCACACTTGTGGTGTTTAAGACAAGGGCAGGGCTGTGGTCACATACACATTGTGCAGGACTCCACATATGCCTGAGTTAGTCAGGACATTGGTGTTGCTGCGGGTTCAGGGCCCTCTGCTTATAGTCAAGCTGTACAGGGCTCCATGTATGACCTTGGTGGTCAGGACATGGACATGGGAGCTCTGTTTAGCATCACATGGTACAAGATTCGACAAAAGCCTGAGGACATGGGGTTGGGTTCCTATTCACAGACATATTTTATGATGATCCACGCTCCAAGGAGGAAGAAGACAGGCGATGGCTGTGTTTCCATGTTCTGTTTTCAGAGGCCCACACACAAGCTATGTGGTAGGGACCCAGGCCCTTAACTTACAGTCTTGGTATATAGGGCTGAACAAGTGCAAAACCTGGATGGGATGTGGAGTTCTTTGCCCTCCTCCACACAGCTGAGGAACCCACTTACCTGATTGTGTCCAAAGAGTGAGGCAGTGCTCACATTTGTTTTGTAGAGTGAATTCTCTGCCACAAATTGAAAGGTTGAAGACATAGCAAGCTTGGGTCACCCCCTCCTTGTGATAGAAGTGTCCAATTCCCTGAGACAGTCAGCAGACATTTAGACTGCTCACATTCACCTTGTCCAAAGGTTTCCCAGTTGCCTGTGGATGTCAGACCACGAAGAGGCTCAGCTCACATTCTGCTGGTTGTGCTTTTCAAACAGGCCTGTGGTTTTCAGGACATGGTGTGGCTCTGCTCACAGTCTAGATGCACAGATTTCCCCCCAAAACGGAGGATATGGGGTAGCTTGGTTCACATTGACGTGAACGAGGGCTGCAGACTCTTGAGAGCTCATCACCTTGTGTTGAGTTTTGCTGGTCACACTGATGTAGAGATTTTCCACAGGTCTATGTTTGTCCACAAATGGTGCACCACTTGTTGATTCCTCTTTGTATACTGTTCCATGAATGATGGCAACACACATGTCATGTGTGGGCTCTTTTCTAGCTGACCTTGTAAAGGACACACAAAGCAGTGCTGGTCAGGAGATGGAGGATCTGTAAGCACTTCCACATTCTGCAGGGCTCCAGCAGTGCCTGAGGTCATCCAGACATGGGGGAGTGGCCCTGCTTGCATCTGTGGTGAGCAGTGCTATACACAGGGCTGGAATGGGAGAAGAGTGTGTGTGCTCACAACCCTTTCAGGGACTCCACCCCATGGGGCAGGTGTCTGGATTGATGACACTGCACTAGTCATGAGACAAGTCTTTGTTGTTGGGCCATGCCTGGTGTTGAGGTCAAGTCCACAATGTACAGGTTTTCCACAGTTCTGTTGCTCAGAGTGGTGCAAGCAGCCCTCTTCACATTTGTAATTAAGAGGGCCCCATCTACAGCCAGTTTTTGAGGTCTCTCAGGGGACAACCACCTTGGACAGGGATCACAATAGCATTAGAAATAGGTACACTGTAGCAGGACTGGTGTTCTGCCCTTTTTCTGCAAGACTCTGCTTATATCTATGATATTCTGTGTCTGAGGGTATCACATCAGATGCACGTTGGGTGGGATTCCACAGGCCTGAGATGGTGAAGATGGGGTAGGTATCTGACCATGTGGATGATATGGAGGCCTGGGTTTCACTCTCACCCACAGTGTACCGGCTGCCACCCAGGGCACAAATGGTCACTGCAAAGGGTGACAGGGTGCTCCTCAAATCCTAGTCATACAGGGCTATACCTGTACCTAAGATTTTCCACTTCTGGGGTACCACACTCATATGTACGTATTACAGAACACCACTGCCACCTCGGAGAGTCGGGACATACAGGGAGATTCTGGTCATATCTCCATTTTGCCAGGTGTCCTTGTACACCTGAGGAGGTCAGGTCCTGGGTTTCTGCTCACAACCTGGTTCTGTCCCCACCCTTGCGTCCATTGTGCAGCGTGTGGAGTGCCATGCTCACGTGCATATTCTAGAGGAGGTGAGGAAAGGCCTTAGCGCTACTGACCACAGGTGGACAGGACATGGCTTGCTCAAGCAGTCATTTTAGAGGATTTTTCAAGTGGTTTCAGTGGTCATGTCTTGCAAGCCCTGACCACATCCTCGTTGTGACCCTGGGAGGGTCACAAATGGAAGAAGATTAGGAGAAGGTCAGAAGCAAAGTGTGCTGCTCCCATCCATGCTGTAGATGATTCTGCGCACAGTGATTGTCAGCAGGACATGCAGGCTGTGGTCCCATCATGCTGCATGTGCCTGACTTGGTCAGGATACAGGAGATCACTGTTGCTACTCAAGTCTGGGTTTGCACAGGGCTGCACAGCTGCATGAGATGGTGAGCATGCATCTATATTTTGTGTGCGTGTGTGCATGTTTGTTTGTTGTGAGGTATAAAAGGTGTTCCTCACATACTCACCTTGCAGAGTATTCTACACATGAATGAGGAATTCAGGATATTGGCATGTGTTCACCTCTCTGTTGTGGAGACTGCTATACACAACAGGGTCATGGCTTTGGTCACAACCACAATGAAGAGGGTCCACAGTTCCAAGAGGTTCAGAAAGTGGTGGGGTTGCTGTGCTGTCCATAGGGGACAGGGCTCCACAGGTGACAGAGATGGAGCTGCCTTGGTTGTGCTTTCCTGTTGCAGAGGGACAACACATGTCCTGATTGGAGACGCGGAGAGCTGCTCTTCATATCCATGGTGTTCACTAATGCCCAAGTCTGTCAGGACATGCAGTGGGTGGCCTTGCTCATATGTGCATTGCATAGGTGCCCCACATTCTTCCAAAGTCCAGTCACATGGTATGTGGAATCCTCTGTCCACATTCACCTAGTAGGTGTTTGACAGGAACCTGACATGGTGGGGACATGGGATACTCTGGCCATGCGTAGGTGGAAGCTGGCTCAATACAGAGGTGTGATGTAGTTGTGACATGGGAAAGGGCTGTTCCCAAAATCACTTGATAGAGAGCTCACAAATACCTCAAGTTGTGAGGATGTGATGTGTTGATTCTCATGTCACATAGTGGAGGTGTGTGTAGCTATTTTAGTGTTTTGAAACTTAGGACCTATGCTTCCACTGACCTTGGAGAGGGCTCACAATCACAGCAGAAGTTTGCACAGCGGAAGTGTATTCACATCTTGTCTAAGGCTCTATACTTGGAACAGTGAGAACCACCTGGTTGGGCTGCACTCCTACCTGAGTTTGTCTGGACAGGAATGAGGACTGCAAAAAAGTGTGTTGCACAGGGCTCCACATTAGCCTGAGATGGTCAGCGTGAGTGTGGGCACACAGTGTCCATTGCTCAGTAGAGGATTCCATGAATGCCTGAGATGTTTACCCAATGGGTTGCTCCATCCACGTTACATCTTGAGAATGGCTCCACATGCATGAGATGAGCACCACTCTGACACAGCTCTGCTCTCTTCTGTGTCATAGAAGGTTTTCACTACCTGAGAGGGTCAGTCAGCCAATGGTGTCCCTCTTCTGACCTCCATCCTGTACAGGGCACCATGCATGATGCTGATGTCCAGGGCATGTGGGGCTCTGCTTACCATCTGTTTGTAGCAGCACCACACATCCCTGAGGCTGTCAGTACATGAAGGGTCTGTGTCCACATTCATCTTGTCCAGGGCTCCACCAGCACCTGAGGTCGTCAGGACATGGGGGAGGCTTTGCTCACAGTCACATTGCACAAGGCCCCACACATTACTGAGTTGTTTGAGACAGTGGGAGGCTCTGCTCACAATCACTTTGTAACAGCCTGGTTGCACACATAGGTGCTTAATACAAGGGCAGAGCTCTGGTCACATTGACATAGGGGAGCTGCTCCATGTACACTTGAGGGAGTCAGGACATTGTGGCTTTTGGGAGGGAGCTGCGATTACACTCAAATTGTACAGGGCTCCATGTGCAGCCTTGGTGGTCAGGACATGGACATGGGAAGCTCTGTTTACAGTTACATGGTACACGGTTCTACACAGGTCTGAGGTCACTAGGACATGGCATTGGGTTCATGTTCACATACATATTTTCTAGGGCCCCACACTCCAGAGAGGAGGAGGACAGAGGGGATGGCTGTGCTTCCATGTTCTCTTTTCAGAGGTCCACACACAAGTGATGTGATAAGGACTTGGTCACTCGACTCGCAGGACTGTACACAAGAGGGGATTGTGGATGAGATGTGGGGTGCTGTGTTGTCCTCCACACAGCTAAGGAGTCCTCTTAACTGGATTTGGTCCAAGAAGTGAGGCAGTGCTCACATTGATGTTGTACGATGAATTCTCTGCTGTCTGTTGAGAGGTTCCAGACATCAGAAACCTCATGTCAGCACCTCCTTCTGACACAGGGCTCCAAACTCCTGCTCTGGTCAGCAGATAGTTGGGCTGCTCATGTCCACTTTGCCCAGGGCTCCACATGTGCCTGTGGTTGTCGGGCCATGTAGAGGCTCTGAGCACATTTTATTGCCAGAGAGCGCCATGCAGGCCTGTGGTTGTCAGGACGTGATGTGGCTCTGCTCACATTCCAGATGCACAGGTTTCCAGGTAGCACTGGGCTGCTGAAGATACAGGATGGCCCTGTTCACATTCACATGGAGGAAGCCTGCATGCTTTTCCAAGCTGATGACCGCATGCTGGGCATCTCTGGCCAGACCCACGTGGTAGAGGTTTTCCACAGGTCTGCATTGATCTGGATATGGTGTACCTGTTCTCCTGTGCTCTTTATACAGGCTGCTTGCATCTGGGGAAGCATATGACATGTCCAGGCTCTGTTCTATTCAACTTCGTAAAGGGCTCACACACCAGCGCTCATCAGAAGATGGAGGGTCTCTAAGCACTTCCACATTCTCTGGGGATCCACCAGTACCTGAGATCATCTAGACGTGGTGGAGTGGCCCTTCTCACATCGAGAGTGTGTGGAGCTACACACATTGATGGGATAGTTGGAAGAGGAGTAAGTGTGCTCACAGCCCCGTAGTGGACTCCATGCCATGGGCTAGGTGGCTGGATTGATGTGACATCTCACAAATCATGAGACAAGTCTGAGCAGATGGGACACAGTGGCTGTTGAGGTCAAGGTCACAATGTGTAACGTTCTTCACATGCCCTAGGTGGCCCTACTCATGTTTATAATGTAGAGGGCCCTGTCTACAGCCAGTCAGTGAGATCATGGGACTCTCAGGGACAACCACATTGTACAAGGGTCACAATCTTAGTAGAAGTAGGTTTGCTACCTGTGGACTGGTCTTTGTGTCTGTGTTCTGCAGAATTGTGCTCACACCTGCAGTATTCTGTATCTGAGGGTATCACCTCAGGTGCACATTGGGTCGGATTCCACATGCCTGAGATAGCGCAGATGGGGTAGGAATCCGGCCATGTGAACATTGTGGATATTTTGTATAAATACATCCCAGCTGTGATGGCGACTTGGTGGGGCACTATACAGGCCACAGATGGTCAGCACAAGGAGTGCTGGGTGCTACTCACATCCGCATCATGAAGTGCTTCACACCTGCCTGAGTTCATCTGTTTATGAGGACCCCACTCATGTGTATACTTTACAGAGCACCACTACCACCCCAAGTAATCAGGACATACAGGGACATTCTAGCCACATCTACAGTTTTCAAGGTGTCCTCATACACCTGAGGAGATCAGGTCTTGGAATTTCTGCCCACACCCTGGTTCTACAGGGCCCCCTGCTCGCCTGCTAGGGCAGAACATCTAGTGTATTGCTCAAGTGCATATTCCAGTGGTAACGAGGACATGCCTTTGTGCTATGTTGAAGAACTGGTCGGAACATAGGTTGGTTCTGCTCTCATGCTCCTTTCAGGAGTTTCTACCAGTGGCTTCAGTAGTCATGTGTTCCAGGCTCCAGGCCACATCCTCCTTGTGACACTGGGGTAAGCATATAGAGAAAGTCACGAGAAAGGTGTTCTACTCACATTCGTGTCAGACAATTTTGCACACACTGATGGTTTGCAGGATATGTAGGCTCTGCTCTCATCCTGCCACATTACCTGAGTTTGTCTGGACACAGGAGTGCACTGGTCACCTTTCAGTTTGCACAAGAATGCACAAATTCTTTGTGTGTGTGTGTGTGTGTGTGTGTGTGTGTGTGTGTGTTTCCTGGGGTATCTTAGGCATTCTGAACATATCCATCTTTCAGACAGTTCTCACATGCCTGGGAGAGTCAGGATACTGGAGGTTCTGTCTCATCCTCTTCTGGAGGCCTCTGCACAAGGGTGTGATCATCACCACAGGCGCATGGCCCTGGCCACAACCACACTGCAGGGGGTTTCCACACTTCTGAGAGGGTCAAAAGTAGGTGGGGCTCCTGTCTTATTCATGGGGGACAGGGCTCCACAAGTGACAAAGACAAGAGTTATCTTGATTGTGCTTTCCTGTTGTGTAGGGACCACACATACCCTGATTGTCAAGCCATACAGAGCTTCTCTTCACATCCATGTTGCTCAGGTATTCCCAAATGCCTGAATCTGTCAGAACATGTGGGGCATAGCCCTGTTCACATGTATATTGCATAGGCGCCCCATGTTCTTCTGAAGTCTGGACACATTGTATGTAGAGGCCTATGTGCTCTTTTATCTTGGAGATGCTTGTCTGGAGAGTGATATGTTGTGGACATGGGCTGCTCTGGCCCCATTTAGGAGAAATATGGCTCAACACAGAGGCATGTTGTAGTTGGGACATTGGTATAGACTGTTCTCAATGTTGCTTGATAGCTCACAAACCCCTCAGGTTGTCAGGATGTGACTGGGCATTTCTCTCACCATATGGTCGAGGTGTCTGTAGCTGTCTGAGATTTGAGTCCTGGGGACTGTGCTTGCACTGACCTTGGAGAGGGCTCACAATCACAGCAGCAGTTTGCACAGGGTAACTGTGTTCACATCACCCTTGTTCAGGTGCTATAGTTGTGGTCGACATAAGTGTGGGTGCACAGTGCCCATTGCATGGTAGACAGCTTAACCCAGGCCTGAGGTGTTGATGGAATGGGCTGCTGTGTCCGTGTTGTCTGTTGAAAAGAGCCCCACAAGCACCAGCACCACACTGCCATGGCTCCCCTCAATGTCATAGAAGGTTTACACTTACTTGAGGGTCAGTCAGCAAATGCAAGGGCTGTGTCCACATTCACAGTGTCCAAGGCCCCACCAGTGCCTAAGGTTGTCAGGACATGGGGGAGGCTCTGCTCACATTCACATGCTGAAGGGCCCCACACATGCCTGAGTTTGTCAGGACAGCGAGAGGCTCTGCTCACATTCACATCCATGGTACTTAAGATAAGAGCAGGGCTCTGTTCACATTCACATTGTGGAGGGCTCCACGTACACCTCAGGAAGTCAGGACATTGTTGTTTCTTGGAGCGGCTGAAGTTACAGTCAAGTTGTACAGAGCTCCATGTACAGACCTGGTGGTTAAGACATGGACATGGGGAGCTCTGTTTAGTCACGTGGTACAAGGTTCAACACAGTCCTGAGGTCACCAGACATGAGGTTGGGGTCCGATTAATGTACATGTTTTATAGGGATCCATACTCGAGAGAAGAGGAGAACAGAGGGAATAGCTGTGCTTCCATATTTTATTTTCAGAGGCCCATACACAAGTGATGTTGTGGGGACCTGGGGCCTTGACTCACAGCTTCTGTGTACAGGACTGCACACATGCAGAATGTGGATGGGAAGTGGGGTGCTCTGCCATCCTTCACACAGCTGAGGAAACCACTTAGCAGATTTGGTAAGGAGTGATGCAGTGCTCTCATTCATGGCATACAGCGAGTTCTGTGCCACGAGTTGAGAGGTAGCGGAGAGAGAAAGCTTGGGTCACCCCCTCATTGTGGCAGAGGTGGTCAGCACATAGCTGGGCTGCTCACATCCACCTTGTCCGGGGCTCTACATGTGCCTGTGCTTGTCAGGCCCCAAAAAGGCTCTGCTCACATTCTGCTGGTTGACGGGTTCACACTGGCCTGTGGTAGTCTGGATGTGGCGTGGCTGTGCTCACATTACAGATGCACATGTTTCCATCCAGTATTGAGCCTTCTTGGATGAGGAGCTGCAGTCACATTGTCTTTGTACCAAGCTCCATATGGCTGAAAAGGTCAGGTTACAGGGGTTCTTCTCACCTCCATTTTGGAAGGCTGAGCCTGAGGTCATGCCTGAACTAATGAGAATTGAGGTCCTCTGCTCAGTCATGTTGTAGAAGGCCCTACCCTTGCTTGAGCTACTCAGGCACGGTGTGTGGGGTTTATCTGCCCATGATCATGTTGTAGATTTTTGCATATATGCATGGAATGATGTGTGGGAACTTCTTTGCTTACTATTTTAGAGAATTCCATACATCTGACTGGGTCAACCTTTTTTGCAGGGGGAGTATCTCTGCTTTCTTTGCACTTTTGTTTTGCAACAGCATCTCCCTATGTTGTTCATGCTTCCCTTGAACTCACTGTGTAGCCCAGGCTGGCCTTGCATACAAGGTGACCTTCTTACCTCAGCCTCTCCAATGTTGGAATTACCATTATGCACCACCACATTCAGCTGTTCTGCATTTTAGAAGGCCCCACATACACCTCAGATGGTCAGGACAGTAGGATTCCCTGGTCAAATCCATGTTCTAGAAATGTCTACTCACCCATTAATTGGCTACATAAGAGGGCAGTAGCTCCCATGCATAATGTGCAAGATGACTGAGATGTTCAGTGGTGGTGGGATCTGACTGTATCCACACTGTAGAGGCCTCGTGTATATCCCTGAAATGATTAGGACATGGTGGGGCTCCACTCATATTCACATGCCTCACAGGCATGAGATGGTCTATACCCTGGAGATGTGGGGGCCTCTCACTTAATTGTACTTAATTCCTGGTCAGACATGGTGTCTTCAGCTCACATCCACATTCCAGAGTCTCTGTATACCAGAGGTGCTCGAGACAAGGTATGCACTCCTTACACTGTTCTTTTAAAGGACTCCCCAAACAGCTTCAGCTGTCCTGAGCTGGAAGGCTCTCTCCACATCCTCCTTGTGAACAAGGACTCCACATACCTGACAAGGTGAGGAGAAATGTGTTCTACTCACATCCGTATAGAGGAGTTCTACACAGGATTGAGATGCATAGGACGTGCCAGTTCTACTCACATCCACCTATAGGGCCTTCACATGCCCTAGTTGGTCAGCATGTATGTATGTGGTGGGCTTTGCACCCATTCCCCATATATAGGTTTATATCCCCATCATAGTGACATAGGAGATAGGGCGTGGCAAATGTTGCAAGGGAAATAAGTAGGACCCATCAATTGCAAGATCCCACAGCAAGCTGGAGAAGTTTTTAGGACCTGTTAATGTCGAGATCCCAGAACAGTGCCAGATAATTCTCAGGAACTTCTTACAAGCTCCCATGAGATCTAGATAGTGTAACAGATGAGACACTATGTGGAGTTTGCTCTTGTGACCTCCCTTGATAGCCCATTCTGGACTGAAAAGTCTGAAGACTAGTACCTTTCTTGTTACTCTCTCTCTCTCCCCCTCTCTCTCCCTCTCCCCCCGCCTCCTCCTCCCTCTACCCCTCACCCTCTCTTCTTCTCCCCTCACTGCTTCCCTCTCTGCTTCCCTCCTTCCCTGCCTCTCTCTGTTTCTCCTATTTGCCTTGCAGAGCTAGTTCTTCCCTTTCCCTTTCACCCATAAGATTTCACATAAATCTTTGGTGGGCTCTGCTCCCGTGTATAGGGCTCTACATATGCCTGAGGTTGTCAGGACATGGGCTGCTCAGATGACATCTATATTATAGAGGTGTCTACACACATGTGAGATAGTCAAGATAGTCAAAGGAAAGAAAGAGTTAAAAGTGGTGAGAGTCAGTGAAATGCATATGATTGCTGAATGACTCTGGCTTGTGTGCCTTCATGCAGGGAGGCTGACTATCTCCTGAGAATGTGTATAGAAATAACTGTTAACACACACCCAAAAATGGCCCTTCCCAGGCTCTAGCCAAGGCTAGGAGTCATCCCTCCCACCCAAACAGGCCTGTTGCCACCAAGTTACTTTCATCTGGACACAGTACTTAATAAACTGAGACACATTGTGTGCTGTTTCCTTTTCTTTCCTGCCTGCCCAGGGCTCCATCTCATGCCAGATCCTTTGGTGCTGTCTCTTACCTCATCATGTGGTAATATATTATTTGACTATGCTCATACCTGCTCTACTGAAGTCCTAACTTTTGACTCTAAAGTGACATTTTATAATCTTTTGTTCTCATAGTTTTCTCTTACATCAGAGCAGGGCCACCAAGAACAAAACTGTCGCAGCTTGACAACCTGCCTTTGTTCTCCTTTGGTTTATCCACAAGTGCCATACCAAAGACCAGCCCCATTCACCAAATGTATAAAAGCTAGAACCTGTGCTCTGTCCTTTTGGATTTATCAGTTAAACCAGCGTACACTTAAAAATAAAGAATTCTGATTTTTCCATATCAGTCTCTCCTGTGTCTTAAATCTCACAACATTTCTGGCAACCACAGAGGGACAGGGGACCACAGATTTGCTTTGTCCTTTTGCTTGCAGAACTGAGATCCCCGGTGCCACTGATGAAACTCACCTCACATAGGAAATTGGCCCTCTCACAGCCCGTATCCTTCCCCTGTCAGCACAAATGAACCTAACAGGATTCAGGACGATTCTGGGGCAACAGACTATGAGGCTGAGGTAGGTAAATGGTCCTGTGAGAACGAAAATCCATCTCATTAGGATAGAATGGGAGTATGAACACATCCTGGGAAGAACCTTGTATTCTGACCTGGATTAAAATCGGACTGCAAGTGGCCCTGAAGCAAGGCCAGCAGATCGCTGTAGCTGCTGGTTTCAAACTGGAGCCTAAAGAGAATTCTTTCTGTGGTCTGTTGGCCATTTCAGAACTTTGGAAATGGAATGGTCAGTCCATCAGAAAGAAATAGCAGGTGAGTATGGCGGACTTTACGGGGCCTGCAGAGGAGAGACCCTGGCTCCTCGGGACCTGCTCTGTGGTTGACTTGGGGTGCCGGGAGAACAAGGAGTGCCTCCCCTCTCTGGGGGCAGCTGAGAGTGTGGCCGAATTTCGGTAGCCGGAAGGAGAGAGACCCTGGCTCATCTGGACCTGCACCGTGTGGTTGACTCAGGGTGCCGAGAGAACAAGGAACTCCTTCCCTCTCTGGGGGGCAGCTGAGAGTGTGGCAGACTTTCGGCAGCCCAAAGGAGAGAGACCCTGGCGCATGGGGACCTGCACCATGCGGTTGACTTGGGGTGCCGGGAAAACAAGGAACTCTTCCCGTCTCTGGGTGGCGACTGTGATCCTGCCTGCGTGTGGGCTGAGAATCAAGACATCTCATGTCGCCCTGTCCCCCATCCCGTGTCCACCTCCCCCTCCCCCTGCCTAGCAAGTGGGAGTCAGTGAACTACACATCTTGTGAAATGATTGGCTATGTTATTTAGTCTGAACTCTCCATATGCAAAGATAAGGACAACCATTTGGAAGAAAACAAGAAACAATGCAACAGATAGTGAAGATCTCTGGTTGTCTAGCTTTGAAATTTATGCCTTCTTATGTCCCATTCTGTTCTGTTTTGTTGTGTTTCATTTTACTCCCTTTTAAAATAAAATAAAAATTTTTTTAAAAAAATCGGACTGCAAGAGCACTGCTGAGCAACAGTAGCCTGCAAGGTTAACTGGCTCAAGTGAAGTTGGGGATGTGGGACAGCCATGGGGGCCAAATGGATCATGACTAAGTCAGGAGAAACCTATAACTCCAGTGGAATGTGGAAGTAGGTGGCGAGGAGGACTATGCATGAGGCTGGTGTGCAAGCAGGGAGTGTGGGAATTGTGAGAGTGGCCCACACTGCCAGAGGCTTAGGAATCTGACACCTGGCTTCAAACAACTAGCAAAACAGAGGTGTATAATGTATGTATGAATGAAATAAAGTGTATGAGTCCAGAGAGTATGAGAAATGTATACAATTGTGTGTGAGTGAGAAAAGGGAAGTATGTGACTCTGAGGTCACCTGGCCTGTCCTGGGGACCAAGACTAAAGCATGACTTGGCAACAAGCTGGTTCAACTGCTAGGCTAAAACAAAAGCATAAGGCTATGACACTTAGGCCAGCTGCCCCTGCTAAGACTGCGAGGACAAAGCACGCACCATCTTGTCATTTCAAAGCAAGCACTAAGTGAGATCATGCAAGAAGCCTGCCGCTAATTGGCCAAAGTCCTGCCAGTCCTAAGGAACTCTTTTACAGGAAAAATCAAATTGCACATTTCAACTAAATGATACATGTACTTTTGGTTCCTAATTTAAGTTGATTAATTGGGTTGTTTTAAATCATTTCTTGTGCATTGCAAATGCCTCAGTTGCTGTTACAGGGTTAACTTGCTCTTTTCTTTATCTGCTGGTTTAAGATAAGAACACTGATTTCAAGGTTACTTAAAAGTCTGTTGGCAGTCAATCATATTTAAAAGTAACTGCCTGAGGAGAAAAGCAGGAAAACTTTAACATTGAAACCATGTTTGTTGTAAAAGGTTTATAATACTTGTGAGAGTATAAAGTGTTACACTTGGGTGGAGGTAAAAGGAGAAGCATCAAAACTGACCCCATTAGAATGTATCCTAAATTACTTTAAGGAAGATTATATTGGAGAATATAGGGGAAAGGAAAGCCCCTAGAGGTTGAGAGTTGTTCATTAAGTTGATTGGCTGACTTTTAATGTAGGATGGCCTGCCTAGAAGGACAATAGATAGGGAATAATTGGAAAAATACATCAAATGGTAATTGAAAATGGAAGACAGCAGATAGCACATCCAGAACAATTTCCCTGCATTGGCTCATGGGTGAATGTGGTCGATATCAGCTAGGGTGGCTTCAACCCTTTCTGGAAATATAGTACAAAACCCTTGTGGTTCAAGCCATGTCCAGAATAAAAGACAAATGAAACCCAAATTTCCAGTACCAATAAGAGTTAAAACACATGAACACCAAACTCAAAAAAGACCAGTCCTACAGGAGCAGCCAGAGGAGATGGGATGACTTCCTCCTTACACTCCAGTTTACCCACCTGTGGGTTCAGAAAACAGGGAGTCTCTGATGTCAACCACAGGAAGAGAAAACAGAACAGCAACCTAGGAGAAAAAATAATACCCTAATGATCAACTGGAAGATAAAGCCAGCCCGTCTTTAATTGCACCTTATGGATGCCCCTGTGAGATACCAGGACACCGATTCATTCTGATACAGAAAGTGAAATGCAAGGAGGACAGTGAGCCTTGATTTATAAGCCTTTTTCAATCACTGATCTTCTCAAGTAGAAGCATCATACCCCTTCCTACAAGGAGAAACTACTGGTATTCATAGACTGAATGCAATCCACCTTCCCAACCCACAACCCAAGTTGAGGAGATTGTAAACAGCTTCTCCTGATGCTATTCAATACTGAGGAGAGTGACACAGCAGACCTCTGCTGATTAAAGAACCATGTCCCCACAGTAGTCATGAATGTCCAAGCATATGCTCGAAGCCTTTCCCTCAGGTTAAAAGAAATCGGGCCCCAAATGTAATGGTAATGGATAGTGTAATAAAATATCAAAAAGCCTTCATTGAAAGCTTGAAGGCAAAAAGAAAGCAAACTAGAAACATGCAAGAAATTTCAGAGCGACTCCAAAAACCAGCACAAAGCCCAATCAATTCTGTGAGAGACTTTGTGAGGCATTTTATCTGTGCATTTCATTTAACTTGGAAGCAGTTGAAAATCAACACATGAGCAATGCAGATTTTGTAGGACAAGCACAAGGGGTATCAGGCTGAAATTACAGAAGCTAGAGGATTTTGCTTTCATGAATGCCACTCAGCTCTTGGAAGTAGCCACTAAAGTGTATGTTAACTATGATTAAAAATGGGCTGGAGATTTAGCTCAGTGGCTTAAGTGCCTGCCTGGCAAGCACAAGGTCTTGAGTTCAATCCCCGATACAAAAAAAAAAAGAAAAAAAATCACTATGATTAAAAACCAAAGGCTGAATGAAAGCATATAAAAAAGACAGCTCTGCTAGGAGCAGCACTCATAGGAAAAAAAGACAGAGGCTACCAAGGTATGGGGCCAAAGAAATCAAAACCAAAAAAAAGACAGATCTGACTGGACAGGGACTAAAGAACTTTCGGAAGCTAGCCTGGAATCAACATGCACAGTTTAAAAGATAGAGACATTGAAGGGTGAATGTCCAGAGAAAGACAGAAAGGATAGTAGAAGCTATAGGACCAGAGATCTCATCACCAAGGTCACCACTGCCCTAGTGATGCAGGAAAACAGAGCTGATCAGACTGATGGAAATCAAAAGCTACAAGCATTAGGCCAGACTGGGCACTATCTTCCTAGGCACCAAAGAGCCCATAGTCACAATAAAAATAGGGCACTAACTGATGAATTTTATGGTGGACTGTGGAGCCAAGTACATGGTAGTGACACAACCCATTGCACCACTGTCCAAGAAAAAGATATCCATAGTGGGAGCCACCAGTGTCTCAGAAAACAGACCATTTTGTCAGTCATGAGGGGATGACAAGTCCAACGTGAGTTCCTATAACTACCAAACTGTCCAGTTCCCTTGTTAGGGAGAGGCTCACTTCAAAAGCTTCAAGCTCAAGTTACCTGTGGACCAGAAGGAGAGCTAGCTCTGAAGCTGGTTTGACCAAAAGCTATGATGTTAATCCTTACAGTCCCACAAAGAAAACAAAAACAAAAATATATAGACCATGTCCAGATAAGCCAACAAAGAGGGGCAAAAGAGAGCTCCTCCTCTGGAAAGCTGTGCTGGATAAAGCATTTAATCAAATCTAAGAGGCCCTGACTGAAGCCCAAAGCTCGGAATTGTCAGATAGATCCAAGCCTTCCTTCCTCTATGTCCATATGTGGAAAAAAGGGAGTCTTAAACCAGGTCATGGGATCCTGGCATTGTCTGATGAGTTAGTTGTCAAAACAGACTCTGTAGCCCTTGCATGGCCTCGACAAAGCTGACAAATTGACTTTAGGACAACAAGGGACCATTCAGATACCACACTCAGTTATAACTTTAATGGACCAGAGAGGACACCATAGATTGTCAAATCCAAGGATGATTCAGTAGCAGCAGTTCTTATGTGCCAATTCCTGCATAACTCTAGAGAAAAGAAACACACTTAACCTGGCCACTTTGCTTCCAGTCCAACAAGGAGCCTCCCTTTATGACAGGAGAAATTGTGGATGAGGTAATCTCAAGCCATGGAGATCTTACAGATCGCTCTGTGAGAGACCCAGATGTTGAATATTTCATAGAAGGAAACAGCTTTGTATTAGGAGGGGTCTGAAGAATGGGCTACACAGTGGTGACATTGGATTCCATGGTAGTGTCCCAGTCTTTGCATACTGGAACCACTACTCAGAGGCTCAGAATAAGTAGCCAGTAGAGCCTTTCACTAGCTAAGGACCAGAAGGATAACATATATACTGATTGCTATGCTACATGTTCATGCAGTGATATACAGGGGGAGAGTGATCCTCACTGCTGAAGAAAAAAGATAGTATACAAAGAAGAAATTTTACAGCTCCTAGAGGTTACATAGACACCAACAAAAGTAGCTGTTATACACTGCAGGGGACATCAAAAGACTGGACTGATCTATGCCTAAGAAAACCAAAAAGTACACAGAGAAGCAAAATGGGCTGTTATGGTGGCCCCACAACACAAAAGTGGAGTCCCACACCACCCCTCATCCCAGAAGCCCCACTTCTAGAGACCTCAAATTATATTTCAATTTTAAAAAATGGTTGGCTTGGGAGCCTGGGACTTATATCAAGGGAGGATGGTAAAGATTCACTGACAAGATACTGTCATACACAAGACGTACCCTAGGTTTCTGAGAGTTGTTTCACATGGGAAAAATGACATGAGAGACATTACTAAATCATCACATCTGTGTGCCATGGCTCACTTCAATCACTGGAGTTGTTTGTAAACAGTACCTGACCTGTGCATGGGAAAATTGAAAATCAGAGCCAGCCTGGGCTCCGGTTATTCAAGATACTGGTGCTACGCTGTGTGAAAACATGCTTGTGGACTTCACTAAGCTGCCCCATGTGGGAGGCTGTTTTATAGGTGTTGATGGTAGTTTGGACCTTCTCAGGGTATGCTGCAACAGTCCCAAGCCAGACAGAACAGTCACTAAAAATGACAAAGGTACTTGGAAAGGCTGTTATCACAAGTTTGGACTGCCCTAAATTAGGGATCAGACACTGGATCAGCATTCATAGCTGAGGTAGTTTAAGAGCTCACAGTGGTGTTAAAAATAAAATAAAAATTACACACAGCCTAACAGCCTCAGAGCTCTGGAAAAGTAGAGTGCTTGAAGCAGATGCCAACACTTCTGCTGAAAAAGTATTGTTAATAAACGCACTTAAGATAGGATGAAGTCCTGCCAGGGGCTCTTCTCCATGTCTGGTGTACCCCCACTAAATGAGTGAATATTCCACTTACAAAATTTGTTTGGCCACCCCCAAGTACAAGTCAAATGATAGGTGATCTCTGAAAACTAGAAATATTAACTCTAAGGAGACAGGCAGGCTTTGGGAATAGCTATGTAAGGTATCCTTTGTTGGGTACAGGAAAAAATGCATATAATTTTAACAGATGCAATTCACCCCTTAAAACACGGGCTCTGTTTGAGTCAAAGGATGAAATCCTTTCACCCTAGAGCTCATATGAAGCGAATCCCACCCTAATCTTGTCTACCCCCAGTGGTGTCAAAGTTGCAGGAGCCTTGGATCTACCACAGCTGGCTGAAACCAACAGCCCAAGACAAATGGACCAGCCAACAAGATCCAGACCATCCAAACTTGCTGATGTAATGGGAGAGCAAGGCATCACCTATAATGACAGTCCTGCTCTAGTCACACTGGAAGCTGACTGGTCTACTGACAGCAAAAGTTCAAGGATTGACAACCCTGCTCTGGTCACCCCAGATGATGACACATGGCAGAAATTTGAAGATGATGATAGAGTTGCAACAACCACATAAGTCCGTTTTCCTTTTTGTTATAGTTCTCCCTAAGCCCAGTAGGGAGCAAACCCCACATACCAAGGTAAATGATAGTTATAGTGATGGTCTCTATTAAAACTCATTTATAGAAAGCATCAGTGAGGGAAATAAAACAGTAACTTTTGTCCCTGTAAGTGAAATGGTATAACTTCCTTTTCCCATAATGTCCTGGTGTGTCTGAGCAGGATCACCAAGAAAACTCTCACATCTTAACAAACTGCCTTTGTTCTTCTGCCTGTCTGTAAGTTTCATGCAAAAGACCACAATTCCCTTGCTGAAACAGATAAAAGCCAGAACCTGTCCTCTACTCTTTCCTGACCATTTTTGATCAGTTGAGCCAGTGCACACCTAAAAATAACTCCTCCTGTTTAACCCCATTAGTTTCTCTTATCTCTGAAATTCCACAATAGGACTTTTATAATAAACTCACTGTCATCTTTTTAAAGTTATTATATGAGTCTTCGCTCTTCACACAGATCTGAACCTCAAACTTGTGTGGCCACAACCTTTATGTGGCTTCTTGGGCGTATAGCAGGACATATTGTCCTACTGATCAGATACTTATTTTAGGGGCCTGCAGTGTTGATATGGTCAAGACAAGACTGTGCTCATCTCCTTCTTGTCTCCAAAAGCAATTGAAAAGGTCAGGTCATGGGGTGAGGGGTATCTCCACAAGTCACTAAAAACGTCCCATCCTTTTGGGAGACTCCACACGTCTGAATAAATGAGGATGTGGGAAAACTGCTCACCATCTCATTGTCCAGGACTCCTCTAGTGGCTGAGATAGTCAGGACATTGTATGGGTGTCTGTTCCTGCCTGAGATCCTGAGAACATAGGAGACGGTGGTCACCTGGTTTTATAGGGTGCTGCACATACCTTAGGTGCTCAAGGTCTTGTTGTTATGCTATAGTGTAAGGTGGTAGAATATACCTAGTGCTATAATTTCATGTAATTAATGGTATTAAAATGCATTTTAAAGGGCCAGACATTTAGCTCAGCGGCACAAGCACTTGCCTGGCAAGTGCAAGGTCATAATTTGATCCCAGGTACCCCCGCCAAAAAGCTTTAAAAATATGTTTTTAATAAGTTATACCAACAGCATACCAGCTGTTTAAGAGCCTGGAAGCTCCTTTCTGAATGTACCAAAGCATTTTCTCATGCCCCATCTCTGATACTTGGGCTTGAACACATGCTTGTTCTGCCAATGAGCTAGAAACCCTGGCATGTTTTACTTTTATGTACCTATTTTTTTTTGTTTTGTTTTAGAGATATAGTCTTGCTGTGTTGAGCAGACTGGGATCAAACTTATAATCATCCTGCCTCAGCCTCCTAAGTATTTGGTATTCTATTATATGACACCTTGTCTGGTGTGGGGCTATATTTTTGGATAGTTTTGCTATGGTAAATCGTAGAAAAAACTAGCATATGTGTTAAGAATAGGTTATTCCTGTATCAGGGCTCCTCTTTTGTGCTTTCTGATAACACTGCCTAGAGTACATGAGCAAACAGAAGGCTTAATGTTCCCACAGCATGCAGGTAGACAGATAATAAAATTCTGGTAAATGCATTGTGTGACCAGGTGCTAGGGCAACCAAGGTGCTGATTATGGAGTCACTCGTATAGTGCTGGTCTGTCTGTCACTAAGCTGAGGCTCTGCAATGTTGGGCCTGTAATGCAGGCTGCCCTGCATTTGCAAGACACAACGTCACATGTTTGTAAACACCAAGAGGCCTTGTGTTCTGGAGTGAAGCAGGCATTCTGCCATGCAGGGTCACCTGCCATGCAAGGAGAGCTGTGTGCTACTGGCCCTGCAGAGACTGAGACCCTGACCATTGGACCTCACATTGACAAGTGGCTGAAGATGCCTCTCATAACTCAGGAGTTCAGTTTCCAGTATGAGTGGATCATTTACCAATGCACTGTGCAAGAAAACCATACATTGTTTTCCTGATTTTTGACAATGTTCCTTTCACCAGGTGTGTTACCACATACTTCTAATCTCAGCCCTCATTGGGCGGAGGCAGGAGGATATTGAGTTAAAGACCAGCCGGGAATACACAGCAATACTTTTATCTCAAAAAAAGGATAAAAAAGAAAAAGGTTGTCATTTTAGGTACACAGCTAATTATTGTGGGATGCTGGATGCAATCCATAAGCAATTATACTTTGAGGCAAGCGATACCACATTCTAGAATTTGTCTTTTCTCCTCTTACCTATCTAGTGATATCAGTAGTAAATCCTGACTAGCAAAAATGCAGTTTCAGATGTTCAGGTGAATTTCATTAAGTCTCCTAAGTGCTAGTCTACTATTGCTTTCAATTCCCCACTCTCTGCAGCTTTTCCCAATCCCAACCCAAACACGGGACTTCTCTTTCCAGTCTCTGGAGCCACAGACCTGTCAGAATCCCTGTTCAGGACTTCAACTTCTCAGCTGCCCCTTCCAGAACCCACTAGTCTTGAGTGAAAATGGCCCTAAATGTCAGGCTAACATTCCTCAGGTCTCTTTTTTTTTTTTTTCCTGATTGTTGGCTTTGTAATATTTTACTACTAAATTACCACTCATGCCATAAACCAAGATTTCTTTTTCCTTTCCTTTCCCTTTCTTTTCTTTCTTTTTTTTTTTTTTTTTTTTAACCTTGTATCCCATAGGAGAATGAGCCCAGAATTAATTCTTTTTTCAATGATGGAACTCAGGACCTCAACATGCCAGGCAAGTAAGTGATGTATTGCTGAACTACAGCCTCAGCCCTTTAATTTACTATTTATTTATTTATTTATTTATTTATATTATTTTGAAACGGGATCTAACTTGCATTGGCTGGACTCAAACTTGCAATCCCATTGCTTAAAGCGTCTCCAGTAGCTAAGATTACAGGCGTGTGTTAACACGCCCAACATTGTTATTTCTAAGAATGGAAGGACTAAACAGAATGTGGATCTTAGCATCAGGGCGGACCTCAACCTTGATGGTGCCGAGCCACCCACATTGCCAGTCCTGACCTCAAGGACCTCCCACCTGAGCTACAGTATAGGTCAGCGTTCCTAACTGTTGATGTCTCAAAAGGTGACAAGCGCTACAGTAGCAATCTCTACTATTTTTTTTTATTACCACTCCTTCTGCACCCTTGTTTTTAAAAAAATCAACAGGAGCAAGACGCCAACAGTGAGAGCCCACCCACTGTGCGCGGAGTGGCGCTACCTAGCGCTCGGGCTAGCGTTTGAGGAGGGGCATGTTGCCCTGGCAACACGCGGCCCGTCGTAACTAACGTCTCCTAGAGATGACGCCACCACTGCGAGCCCAGGGTGGGCACAGTCTCTGTGCAGCAGCTACTTTCCATTGGCCAGTGGGAAGACGTGAGGCAGTTTTCGCCCAATGGGAGGCGCCGGTTGCCCGAAGGCGGGACTGGCGCGTACCTAAAGCACAGGGCCTGTCGGAAACCCGCCTAGGCTGTGCTGCTAATCCAGCCTTGGTGAATGCAGGTAAGTGCGTGGCCAGTTCCGGGCACGGGGATGTAGGGTGGAGACCGTTGGAGAACCTGCGAGTTTAAGCAGCGTTGCGCGTTAGGGTGACCATGTCCGCTCCGCTTGGATACGCGCAGCCGGTTCTGTGGCGCGTGGGCGGCCCCAAGAAGGCGAGGTCTCGCAGTCAGCCCTTGGCTGGCCTGTGCTCAAAAGCTTAGTTCTCACAGGCTCCACGTGCGTCTCTCTTCCAAGATGTAGGGGTTTCTCTTCCTCTGTAGCTGTTGCTTACTTTGTACGGTAAGCACGCTGTGCGTTTCCTTTCATCATTACTTTTCTTCCGTTCGTTAGTTCTTTGACTCAGAAAATGGTCCTTGCATTTCTCTTGTGTGGGGGATTGTTCTAACAGAGCGAACAAATAAGAGACACACCTCTGATCTAGTTTTTTCTAAAGAAAACAGACAAATCAGTAAGATTTCACAGAAGATGATATAAATGCCACCCCCCCCCCCAAAAAAAAAGACGGGATAGAGTATGGAGAAGCGAGGCAGGTGCAAGAGTTAGACTCTCTTGGTAGCTACAACATCCAGGGAGAGGCAACACGTGTGGGGACCAGCAAGGGTCCCCGTGTCCCTGGAACCAACTGAAGAAAAGAGAGGGAGAAGAGGTGGGGTTCAGTGATGGTGCTAAGATTTTGACTTTTCCAAGGGGCAAGGGAAATCTTTGGGCGTTTTCAAGCAGAGGAGCATCATATTCTGACTTGGATATTTTAAGGTTATTTTGGGTGATGTGTTGGGCATCAGCTGGAGGGACCAGGGAAGAAGTGAAGAATCAGATACAGGTCATGAGTGAACTGGATGTGAGATGAAGTTCTGAACCAAGAGGCTAACAAGGTTGTAAGAAACAGATTCTGGATACATTTCCAAGATGCAGCCACCAGGAATTAGTAGTGGTTGGATGGCTGTGTGGTAAAGCAAGAGAAGTTGTGGATAGCACCAAAGTTTGGCTTAAAATCTGTATATTATCAGATGGTTGTTTATCAAGAGGCAAACACCGCAGAAGATGTGCTTTTTGGAGGACGGTCAGGAGCTGTGGTTAGGATGAGTGAGGGCTGAGGTTATGTGTGTATATGTGAGACATATACCTGTCTGTCTAGCTATACATATGGGTGGCTGGTCAGGTAGGGGCCTGAGAATAAGCCTCAAATGCTGATATTTTAAAGCCACGTGGTCTAATGTGCCCATACCGCTTCCACACATAACCACATGGCAACTGCGAAGTGATGGATGTGTTAATTCTCTTGGTTGTTGAACTCAAATTACAGTGTACATGTGTGTCAAATCATGACATTGTGTACTTCAAAAGTATATAATTGTTATTCATCAGTTATGCCTCAAGAAAACTGAAAGGAAAAAAATGTATAAAACCACACAACTGTGAGTGCACAGAGAGAAAGAAGAGGCTAAGCATTGAGCCTGAGGCCTTCAGGCTTCTAGGTCAGGGCTCTAAAACTATTACAAAGCCAGGAGAGTGTGCTGTCTGTGCTGGACAAGTAAAAATGCAAGTCAAGGGAGAAGACAGAGCAACAGTCATCTGCTGCTGTTGGGTCAGATAAGTTTCATATTGAGAATCAGCACTGGCTCTTAGCTACATGGCTGTCATTGTGGTAAACAGGCTGGGAACTGGGTACGAGAGAGGAGGAAAAGAGTTGCTGGGAGATGAGGTGTGCATTGAAGTGCTGGAGTCAAGACAGTGGTTAGGTACAGGAGATTGTATTTTTTTTAGGAGAATGGAAGACCCTATGGCTGCAGGAGAGAAAAGTACCTCCAATGATGCCTTTAGGGGGTGACGGGTGGAGCACAGGTGGAGGTGTTGGCCTGGAAAGGCACACACAGTGCTGGTTAGATGGATGGTGTGCTCAGAGCTTATGGAAGTTCCCCTGATTGCTTCTGTTTTCTCAGTACTAGAAACGAAGGTCATCCATTGAGAATAGAGATGTGGGAGGGTATTGTGGGAGGGTCAGAGAGGTAAAGGAATAAGTGTGGGAGTGGATGGAGTGGGGAAAGTTGGTACAATGGCTGTGTGGCTCTGAGTTTTGTCTTAAGGTTAGTTAGAGGTTCTGAATTTAAAGTACAGGCCTGTAAGCCTGGTCCCATGGGTTTTCTGTCCTTGAGAAGTTCTAGGCTTGGTGCAGGCACATTAGGAAGCATATATACTGGAGGTAGGCTTTTAGGGAGAGAGGGGAGAGAGGCACAAGGGAATTGGGAAAGCATGTATAAGGGAGTGATTGTAATAATGGAGTGTGGAAATGAAATTGCACAGGGGAGAATGGAGAGAAGGGGATTAGGGATGTTGAAATGTAGCAGAGTCTGTAGATTGCAGGTCTTAGTGAGATTGAAGGAGTACTAGATTCCAGAGTGCTGGGGATAGGGGCAGCTGGAGACACTAAATGTGTAATTGGTGGTAGATATTTGACTGGGTTGATGGTTGGCTCAGAGCAACTGTGGTGACTGGGTTCAGTTAAGCCTTGGGAGGGAGATGGTGGAGTGGAATGTGTGGAAGGCCACTAACCCTAGATGGGCAGTTCAGATTGTGGCCTAGGACCCGAGGAGACTTATAGGCCAGATGTGGGAGCCACAACTGTGCTCCATCCACTGAGCTCTTAAAGGTCTGCTGGTAGCAGGCCCAGATCCACCTTCAGGGGGCCTTTGCCTAGTGGTGTGGTATGTGCCCCTATAGGACCTGTCCAGACCACAGCAGAGGTAATCTGGATGATCTGGGTGAGAGGTTGTGTACTGATGCTTTCCAGGCCTGCAGATCTGCAGCTTTTCCTGCTTTTGTTAACTTGACCTGAGCTGTGGTGGAAGCTAGGCTCCTGGCTCTCCAGTCTGTCTTGAGCTTGTCTCACCTGAGCCATCTGCTTCCTACTGTGGAATTGTCTGTTTGCTTCCCTGAAGGGCTTTTGAGCTGTATTTTAAGTTATTCTTCTGCTTTTATTATAAAACTTCCAGAAAAATAAAACAACAAGCATTCTCATAATCATACCTTATAAATTGTTAATAATTTGATGTATTTTCTTCCAGTATTTTCCTTCATGCATAGTTGTGTATAAGATTTCTTACAAAATGAGAGTTATACAGCATTTCCATAGATTTATAGATGGACTTGCATTTTATGATGTAATATGCATTTACCCACATGACTAAATGTTCTTTGAGATCACAGTTGCTAATAGTTTTTTGAGAGTGTTGCTTGCACAAGAGTCATTCATTTACCCAGGATACTACTGCTGGGAAATCATGGTGTTTCACTTTTTCACTATTAGAGATAATATTGCTATTACCATGCACATATACATAAATCTCTGTTCATGATTATTTTATTAGGGTGAGTTCCTAGAAGTGGAATTACTGGGCCAAAGCCCTTGATAAATGTTCTAAAATTATCTTTTAGAAAGGCTGTATCAATTTGTTCTCCTATTAGAACATGATAATATCCTTTTCAGCATTCTCTGATCAGTACCATGCAGTGTAATTTTTATGTCAAAATTCACATTTGTGGGAGTACTAAGGATTGAATTCATAACTTTTGCACTGAACCACATCTCCAACGTCCCTCCCCACTTTTTTTTTAATTTTAATTTTAAGACAGGGTGTAAGTAAATTGCCCAATCTGGTCTTGAACTTGTGTTTCCCAGAGTGCTGCGATTACTAGGGTGTACTAGGAAGCCCAGACTAAGTTGACAGCTTTTTAAAGTATCTAATTAGCAAAGTTACATGTGCATGTAACTAAAAAGCAGTTGCTACATAACCGGCATACATCTCTTCTCCCTCTGCAAAGTTGAGCACACTGTAACCCCATGACTGTTTCTGTTGGAATTATTTCTATTTCTAAATAGCACCTTGTATGTAATGTGTGATTGTTTACTGAATTTGAATAATCTTTTGTTTTCCTACTGTGTTGGGAAGTTGTGCCTCAGTTTCCTCATCTGTGTTCCTACTTCAGGGTCACCAAGCTGATTGGACTGAGGTTTGTAAAGTGTCTGGGCAGGGCCTGGTCCTTGTGAGGTCTCTGTCTGACACCCAGTAGTGATTTCAGTGTCAGTGGAAATGATGGGTAGCTATCTAAGCAACCTCAACACCCCCTTAATTATCTTCCACCTAACTGCCAAATGGCAGGGGGAAGCTTAGTTTTGCATTGCCTTACAGAAGTTAATCTGAGTCACTGATATCTACAGAAAGGCCTGTGAGGAAATGACATGGTCAGGGGCCTGAGACATTTCAACAGTGACGCCAGGCTGTCCATGCTGCTGTTGCAGCCGCGAAGCTCTGTCTCTGCTATAAACATGATGTACTATTTCAGTGGCACAGAAATGGCTTTCTGCAAGCATCTATCTATGCACATATATTTCCCCCATTTATAATTTTTTTAAACAACACTCAAGCATTACATTTTTAAATTTGTAGTAACTTGAGACAGATTTTTTTTTTTTATCGGTACTGGGGATTGAACTCATGACCATGCACTTGCAAGGCAGGCAGTTATGCTACTGAGCTAAATCCTCAGCCCTTGAGACAGATTTTAGGATTTATTTTCTTAACACTAAATTTGTGGGGTTCTCCAGCTATCATCACCATCTAACTTTAGCATGTTTTCTTCTTCCAAAAGTACATCCTGTGTCCATTAGTGGTCACTCCCACTCTTCCTCATCTTGCCCTTCCTTTAAAACACCACTACCTACTTTTCAGTCTCTATGATGTACTTATTCCAAATTCTTCATGTAGGTGGAATTATAAATAATATAATTTCTTTTTTGGGTGGTCATTTAGGTTGCTTCCACCTTTAGGATATTATGAGTAATATTGGTCTGAATACTAGAATATATACTTTTATGTGGACGTGTTCATTTCTTTCATATATTACTAAGAGGTAGAATTTCCTAGGCAACCATATATTTTTAATTTTTTTAGTAAATACCAACATGTTTTCCACAGTGCTGCATCATTTAGATCAACAATAAAAGAGAATTGCAGTTTCTCCACCCTCAGCAATAGTTAGTGCTGTCTTTTTTTTTTTTTTTTTTTTGTCAAGGTCTGTTTGTAACCCAGGTCAACTTCGAACTCCCAGTCCTCTTGTCTCAGCCTCCTGAGTGCGGTGATTACCTGCTTTTGTCATCATACCTGGCTCTGTTCTTTCTTCTCTTTCTCTCTTTCTTTCTCTCTTTCTTTCTTTCTTGCAGTACTGGGGATGCACTCCAGGCCTTTGTGTTAATCTTAAGCATTTTGTGTTCATGTTGAGTTAGAAATATAGACTATATAATGTACATATTAATTACTACGTTAAATAAAAATACTCAGAAAACAAGAAACCACCAAATTGTTAAAACAGTGATGAGCTAGAAGTTTGACTTTTATGTATCTTCCACACTTTATGAAATACCTTTGAATTTCTCTCATGGGAGAGTACGCTCCTTCTTTGTTAAAAATACTGTCATCTAAGACCTGTTATTTCCTATGGATTTTAGCAGTGTTCTTTCCCTGTTGCAGGATGGTAAAACAGAAAAGAAAAGGTCCTGAAGTGACAAAGAAAAAGAGGAAAAAACTAAAGAAGGCGTCTGCGGAAGACACACTGAGGGCAGCTGACGCTACAGCAGATGAGCAGGAAACCAGCCTGAAGGTAAGGTTCTGTGATGCCTTTTTTGAGAGAAGACTGTGTAGGCTGCACATGGGGCTGCTCAGTACCTCAAAAAGCCATCAGAGCACCCAGAGGAGTCTAAGTGAATGTTAGGTTGAAGCACTGTTACTACCTCGTCAGCTGCCACATCTACAGACTGCAGGGTAGACGCCATGTTTTACATGGTACTGTGAGACTGACCGAGCGAGGGCCCTGAAATGTAGGAGCCTGGAATGGAGAAGGCCTGGCGTGGGCCTGGGCTATGCTGGCCAGAAAGGGGCATCATGTGCAAAAGGGGAGACTGTTTCTCATCGTGAGGATTACAAACGGCATGAGACCAGTGTAAACCCTTAGATCTAAAAGTGTTGATTCACATGCTAAGAGTTTGAAACTCTGTAATAATATCACTTGTACAACTGTATGCAATGGATTGTAAACATGATTTTCATACTCACCAAGATGGTGCTTGTACAGTCTCTTCCTGAGTTTGCATGCTTCTGTTCTCTATCCTGTATTGTTTATCTTCCATGATAATACACATGTACATTTATACTTGAACCCACATAGTTGAGTATGAAATTTTACTTCTATAATGAGCTGTCTTTTTAGTTAATACTGCTCAGTGATCAAAGCAGTATATTGTCAATTTTCTTAATTTAGTCTACATAAATAACATTTGGCTAGGCACACATCATACTTTGGCAAGACTCGTGTGTACACATGTTGCAGGCTAAATCCAGGATGTTGTGCATGCTAACTAGGCACTGTACCTCTGAGCTATACCCCCACAAAATAAACTTTAAAGATCTACTATTAAGTGGCAACTTGATTAGACCTCTCTTTGGTTTTTTTGGAAGGAAAAGTAAGAAAGCACTGACTGGCACATAATTTTGTTCCCTTTTGTGGCATGGCACCACTATTTCAAGCTTATCTTCATGTGGTGCCCCAGAAGTCCTTGTATCTTGGGCGCAAGGTGCACCACAGTACAACTGGGTAGTAGATGTTATTTCTTTCATAAAACAAGAGAAATCTCCCTCCTAATCTGGGGCCAGGCTCCTTGACTAGACATAGCTAGGATTTGCTGAAGGCTTCAGCAGTGTGTGCACTGTGCATCAGGCTGAAGGCAGCCCTGACTCCTGACGTCTTAATGCTCTCAGAGGATTTGTGCCCAAGCTGGCACTGTCACTAGGACTCTCTCCAGTGAGGCAGTTGGAGCTTTTGGGAGGTGGTATAACATAGGGTGCAGGTCTATGCTGGGCAGCAGACCAGGAGCTCGGGGTTGGGGTGGGCACAGAGCATGTGTCAACCAGGGCTCAGCTGTGTCATAGTGGCTCATCTCTCAGGTGCCTGAACCACCTGAGAGAGCAGGGAAAGTCAAACAAGACCCAGGATTCCTTCCTTGTTCTATGACCTGGCTGGGTACCTGGCCATCAGCAGCTATAAGAGCATGGGGCACCTCGCTGTAGGTCTGCGTAGGTCTTAGGGAACAGGGAAGTACTTTACTTGCATCTTCTCCATATCAGTCTTCTTTAGCAGGCCATTAAATTCCTGTTTCCCTGTGCAGACTGCCTCTTGCTGAAGCTACATTTGTTGGTTTTTATTTTTAAAAAGTGTCACAAAGTTACACAAGCTGGGCTGGAATTTGCCATCTTTTTATCTTTACCTCCTTACTAGCTGAGATTACAGCCATGTAGGACCACACTTAGCTGTGTGTGTGTGTGTGTGTGTTGTGTTTGCATTACTGGGAATGAAACTTGGTAACTGCATCCCAACCCTTTTCCCCTTTTATTTACTTTTTACATTTTGGGACAGGGTCTCACTAAATTACCTGGTCTGGACTGCAACTTGTGATCCTCCTATAACATTCTCCAAGAGTGCTGAGATTACAGGCCTGTGCCATCATGCCTGATTTTTGTTCTTTACGGCTTACAGATTCGACATGTAAAGGGTTTCTGAGAGCTCCTGGAGCCTTGTGTCTGGCCATGCTGTGCTCCAGCTACCTCCATGCAGAGCTTTTCCTCTCCCTGATGGAATTTCCCTGCTTTTTAAGGCTCCTCCATGTTCTTTGAAATGAGCTCCATGCTGTCACCTTGGAGGTTTCCATGTGATAAAACTTCTAGCTTTCTTTTCCTAGAAGATGGGTAGCATTATCTCTGCGAGCCACCGGCCTCTGACAATGTCCAGAAAACAGACCAAGTTGGGGCTTGTGTATTTGGGCTAAAGTTAAAATCCCTGTCCGAGCTAGAGGATGGTGGAGATTGTTTTAATTTAAGGTCAGGGAAGTCTCAAAGTAGATGAATAGTTTTCATTTTTAAAGTAACATATTGATTAAAAAATATATGGAAAAGAAGCAAAAAGAAGAAAGTGTCTTGGGGATGTTTTTCCCTGAAAGCTCTTGTTTGGAAGCTAGATCTTGGTTCAGTTTACAGCATGGAATTACTGGTCAGTTTATGTGCTTTGTTGAATTTTCCTGCACAGGTATTGAGGGTTGGCCTCATGTTCACCTTGAGCAGTGAACGGGATGTCCCATGGCTCTGGGAGGAGGTTGTGGGAGAGGAGGACAGCTTGCCCCTGCCAGTATGCAGCTCTCTGGTGTGGCATGGTCCTGGCCAACCAGCAGGGGTCACCAACCACACTCCATCTGGAGGGAGCACAGGAGCCTGGCTGGTTCCCAGGCTGGTGGGCAGGTTTTCAGTGTGGTCTTTGTGACTTAGCTCTGTGGTTTAGGAGCTTATGTCTGAGGCCCCTTGTGTCCCTGGGAGCCAGCCTTTCAACAGAGTGGGGACTCTTTGTCCTTGAGAACACGTGCTGGTCTCTGTTCTCTGCAGAGCTCTTGACCCACTCTTGTGGTTCTCATGGGAAATGATTTAAAAAGAGGCATCAGGCATCTTTTTCAAAGAAAAAGAGGGAAAGCTGAACCTAAGCATTCAAGAAGGGTAGGTTGCAAGTCCTGGAGAGCAGCATCTCACATCATCAGGAGCTTGTGGAAAACTACTCCACCAGCCCCTCCCTGTACCCAGCGCCTCCGCATGAACCTCTGGGATCTGCAGTGAAGAAGGGAGAAGTCTCTGTCCCCTCTTGGGCCACTGTGTTGTCCTCTCAGGAACATCCATCTGGGGAGCTCGGCAGCCTGCACAGCCTCTTCCCACAGTATAAGCTCTGTGCTTGCGCCAGGACAGTTGAAGTGTCCCCAAGTGCTGGAAACTTCATCGCCCCTTGGGGAGTGGTTTCCATGGAGCCTGAGTCCCACTCAGGCTATGGGCTTGGCATGCAGACCTGCCGGGCCATCTGGGCTGCGGCTCTTGCCTGGTGCTTTGGTCTGCAGTGTGCCAGGCTTCTCATCCTGGCTTCCTTGTCACCTCTCTTTCCAGAGATCCTGGCAGGCTCAAGTGCTGGGGAAGTGGGTGGTCTGGCAGGACTCCGTTTAGGACAGAGCTGCTCCAGAGTGCCTTGCTTGTTGTCTGAGTGGCTGGGTTCCCTCTGTCTTGCTGTTGATCTTAGAAAGGACCTGGCTCCTGCTGTTCCCTCTTCTTTAATTTTGCTAGGCCACAGGTTCAGCGGCTGTAGATTGGAGTTTGCCAGTCTTGCCTGTACTAGGATGATGTCCTGGACCACAGGGGCCTTGGCCTTTGACCATCTGCCTTGGGAAACCCTTCCTAGGAACCTGAGCCTAGGAGTTCTGCTTTGGTTGTTTGAACCTTTCCAGAGCTGTTACAGAGTGCTGTGTGACTAGCCTGTTGGTAGCTCAGGTCTCAGGACTGGTGGGGCATCAAGCCAGGATGGCTTATGGGGTACCTGCTAGAGCTGGCTGAGGTAGAAGGAGATTGCAGTTATGATTCTGCAGGTCTGACTTCCTACCCTCTTCCGCCCCTTCCTTCCCTGACCCTCTAGAGGAGGTGTTGAGTATTCTGTTTCAGTCGCTGAACCATGTGAAAGGAGACAGCATAAACATAACTGTCACACGAGAGCCAAGTATCTGCAGGGCTTGGGGGCCCTCTGATGAACAGGCCACCTCTTTGCTGCTATAAACACAGCTCTGGCTGCCTAGAAACGGAGCGAGTGAGCTGGGCTGAGGGCAGGTCTTGCTCACCCTCTCATTGATAGGAGTCCCTTATCTCTGCCAAGCACTTTTCCATGGGCAAAAGCACCAATGTTTGTTCCTCAGCAGCCCCTGAGATGTAGGGACCAAGGCCTGGTTGCCGTGACAGTCCTTCAGACAGAGCCAAGTAGCTGGATCACATGCACCTGTCCAGCTAGTGACAAAGGAGACTCACCAGTAGACTTCTTGCCTCCGGCTTCCTTGTCCCAAAGATACCTGCTGTCACCCCTTGGTGTAGCTAGGCTGAGAGCTGTCCTCAGTAGAGGTGGCCCTATGTAGAGTATGCCCTGGGTGGTTAGCTGCTGCCTCACTGTGAGAGTGCATGGTGTTGATGGGGACCATGCTGTCCCATGCCAGGAACACAGTCTGTAGTGTGCAATGACAGATTTCACAAAGAGGGAGAAGAACACTTCTCTCTCAGAATGCATGTGCGTGGAGAGCCCACCGCTTCCCCGGTCCCCAAGTACAGCATTATTTACCATCAGTATGTTTCACGCGCCTTCTGACCTGCCCAGCTGGGCTCTGGGCTGAGGCCGGCCTTATTCAGAAGGAAGCTGCTTGGCTGTGGCTCTTGATTTCCTTCTTGTAATCTCAAAAATCAGATGTGAATTATATGGGTATTAAGCTGACAGCTTTGTATAAAACCATTAAAATGAGGTTATGACCTTGAGAATTTCCTCAGAGCCCAGATGCTTTCACACCAATGGTATTTTGCCTCCAGGACTGTCACTGCTCTGGCCTGGGCTGCCCTTGCACTCTTGGGGCTGAGTGATTGTGGTCTTTACAAACAGCTCCCTGGGAGCCTGAATTGCTTTTCTTAGTGGAATTCCACCCTGTGCTCCTCCCCATTTGGTGGCTACTAGGCACTGAATCTTCAACCAGTTGGAATTTCAAACTGGTAGACTTGCAAGTTTGAAGGAATTTAGAGAGTGATTAACCATCTTACATGTGGGAATAGTGACCCAGAGAACTGTAGTGGTCCATGAAGCCCTTAGGTTAGCAGGAGATGGAGTCTCCTGGCCGTGCCCCCCCCCCCCATTGCATCGTGTGTGGGGAGCACCACAGGTGTGCTGTCTGTGTACCAGGTGTGTCTCCTGTGAGCCAGTACCTGCACCTTTGAGTTGCTCCCAGCTTGTGGCTGATACACCCATGCTCTGGACACCTGTTTGTCCTCAGGGGGATCCCAGGAGGAGGTTGCTCTTCTGCGAAGTAAGAGGGTGTGTGACTTTCTGGGAACCTGTCAGGCTGGTTTCCACAGCAGCTGTGCCCCATGCACGATCCCACAGCCACGTGCCAAGGGCCCAGTGACTCCAGGTGTTTGTACACTCTCAGTATTGTCAGTATTTTAAATTCTGGTCATGTTTGTGATATAGTCATGTCTTAATAGGTGCAGTTTTTCAAAATAGTTTATTGAGCTCTAATTGTTAATAAACTTCACTTACTGAAATCATTCCCTTACACTTCAGACAGTCTTATGGGTGGAGTATAAAGTCTGTTTTAATTTATAAGGATGATCAAAATATGCAGTAAATGTTTAAATTTTAAAATGTATTACAGTAAACCATACATTGTCACGATTCCCCCTCCCCAAATACTCCCTTTTTCTTCTAACCTACTTATCCCATCTGTCTTGCTACTTTCTGAAGCAGTTCTAGGAGTCCTCTTTCATGAATGTCTTTACTAGATGTGACAAAAGACAGTGAACTCTGCTGCTGAGTGTCACCCAGTGGAAACAAGGGTTCGTGAAAACACTGTGGTATGTTCTCACCTACCTGTTCACCATATCTGGCACTATGCAGCTTCAAAGTCAAAATGATCATGAAAGGTAAACATGTGGAATTGATTCTGGATAATAAGGCAACAGGAGACAGTCAGGAAAGAAAACTTCTAGAAGTACTTCAAATAGTGGCAAGAATGATAGGATAAGTGTTTGAAGGAAAGAGAAGTATTTTGAGGGAAATTAATAGCAATAGGTCTTTTTACTTTATTTCTTTTTTTGTTTTGTTTTTTGTGTTTTTGAGACAGGGTTTCACTGTGCTGTTCAGCTCACTATGTAGCCCAGGCTGGCCTCAAACTCATGGCAATCTTCCTACCTCAGCCTCCCAAATGCTGAGATTACAAGTGTGCATCACCACACCCAGCTGGCAATGTGTCTTTTACTATAATAAATTTTTAAAATTTAACACTGACCGTGTACTCTGACGGCATTTTGTCTATCTTCCTTATTCCTAGTGAGACTGAAACTTGTTTGAACTATTTAGTAAGCGTTTTTCTTCCATGAACTTCCTAATCACCACTTTTGCCTATTTTTTTTTTCTGTTAAACTGATAGCTTTAAAAAAATACTTTTTTGTATGCGTTTATCACGTATTTTCAGTTTGTTCTTATCCTTTTTACTTTTTGGTGTTTTTTTTCCTATAGGAGCGTAAAATATATGTACAGTTATATTGCCTGTCTTTTTTCTTCATGATGAAATTTTCTTTCCCACAATGAACAATAAACGTTTTGTTATACCTTTTTCTTCTAAATTTTGTAGTTTCAATTTTTGCATTTTGTTTTTTAAGCCAGTTGAAATTTATACTCATGTCTTATGTGAGATAAGGATTTGTTTTCGAAAGAAAGACAAAATTGTCCTTGTAATAATAAATATATAATAATATAATAAATTATAAAACCTTAGTGTATCTCTAAATTTCCCTGTCTGCATTTGGTTCTGTTTATTGATTTTTTTTTTCCTACAGTGCTTTAAAAATAACATTCATTTTGATTAGGTAATGCAGGCAAATGCTCTAAAATTCAAAAGAAACAACAGTGTTTCACAAAATGTCAGCCTCAGCAACCTGGTTCTCCCACCAGAGTGTTTTTTGGTTTTGTTTTGTTTTGCTATTTTCCTAAGTTTCCTTCCCGAGATTTGATATTCAGAACACATACTTTTTGCATGTTTGTCCTGGTGACATACATTCTCTTGTTATATATTTTGTGTCTGCAATGTATAGGTACTGTGTTGTGCTTTGGGGAAGAGGGTGTCCTCCAGGAGCCTGTCTGTATGGCCAAAATGTAGCTGGTTACCAAGATGTTCTGAAACTAGGGAACAGAAATGCACTCACTTTGGGGAAAGGATAGGGATCCTCATTATTTTATATTGTTTTTTGAGAGAATCTTGCTATATAGATCAGGCTAACCTCAAATTTACAGTGATCCTCCTGCCTTGGCCTCCTGAGTACTGGGATTACAAGTATGCACCAGCTTATCTGGCCTCTCACTATTTTAAAAATAATATCTTTATTGGTATATAATTTATACCATACTATTCACTTTGTAAAAATATGCAATTTGTTGGTCTTTAGTATGTTAACAGAGTTGCTCAGCCATCACCACAATTTTAGAATTTTATTTATTTATTTTTTTTATGATACTGGGGATTGAATCCAGGACGGTCTTCTCATTGAGCTACATCCCTATACATTTTTTATTTTTGAGAGAGGGTCTTGATACGTGAGTGCCCAGTCTGGGCTCAAACTTATGATGCTCCTTCCTTAGCCTCTCCAAGTGCTATGATGATAGGCATGCACCATCATGCTTGGCTATATTTTTTATTACACTGAAAAAGAAGCCATTAAAGTAGTTCTCCATTTTCTCTTACCTCACCCTACTACCCCAGCTCCAGGCAACTATTAATCTCTATATTATATGTCTGTAGATTTTGCTTCTTTTAGACATCTCATGTAATGGAACCAGTGCCACCCTGTGTGGCCCTTGTCAGGGCATCTTCCATGCAGCCGTGTGGGCCAGTGCTTCCTTTCTCTTTACTGCCAATAGGATTCTGCTGTATGGATTACTGCATTTCAGCTGCCTCTCACTCATCAGTAATGTGGACTTTTGGATTTGGAGCCATTGTTTTGATCATAGCCATTCTGGTAGGTGTGGTGGAATGGCATTTCATTGTGACCTTGATTTGCATTTTCTTAGTGACTGAAACATTTTGTCATGTGCTCCTTGGCCATATGTATATCTTTGGAGAAATGTCTGCAGATCCTTTGCCCATTTTTAAACTGGTTTCTTTATTTTTTTATTGTTAGTTTCTAAGAGTAGAAATATCTTTTTTTTCCTCTATTTTTTGTTCTGTTTTTTGTTTTTGTGGTACTAGGGGTCGAAACTAAGGCCTCACACATACTAGCCAAGTGTTCTACCATTGAGCTATATCCTCAACCCTAGAAATAATCTTTTGCTTTACCTTGTTATGAATCTTTTTTTTTTTGACCTGAAGATGTGAATCTGTTATGATTGAACTGGATTAAACCCCTAGCATTGGAATGGGGGTCTGATTTAAGCAGGGGGTTCCCTGATTCTTGAACATGTAAACACTTTCCGTTGGTGTCTGGTCTTTCGCTTGTTGCTGAGTTATATTCCTGTGTGTGGGTATTCCATGGTTCTTTTTGTTTGGTTGTCACTAAGATGGGTCTCGAATGTTTTCCATCTTTTAGGTATTATGAATAGTGCTTCTGAATACATTTGTGCTGGTTTTTATTTAGAGCCCTGTTTTTGTTCCTTTGGCAGTGTTTTATTCCTAGGAGGCCATTTCTGAATCATATAGAAGTTCTATATTTAGCTTTTTGAGGAACCGTTGAATGGTTTACTTCAGCAACTTGTGCTGTTTCATGTTCCCACCCTCACTGGAGCCCTGCTCTTGTCTTTTGGTCCTATCTTAGTGGATGTGGAATGGGGACTCACTGTGGTTTCGATTAACTTTTCCCCATGGCTAATAGTGTTGGAGCACCTTTTTCAGGTACTTATTGCTTATATATATTCCTACCCCCTTTGGAGAAATGCCTAGTCCATCTCTTTGCCCATTTTTAAATTGTTATCTTTTTATTATTGAACTGTAAGAGTTTTTTATAAATTCTACGTACAATTCTTCTGTCAGATATATGACTTCTAAACATGTTCTATCATTCTCTCAGTTGTCTTTTCTTTCTCTCTCACTGTCTCTCTCTTTTGAATATGACTTGAGATGGGGTCTTGCTATGTAGTTTAGGCTGGTCTTCAACTCACTACGTATACCAAGTGCTGGGATTATAAACATGTGCCACCACACTTGGTATCTTTCACTTTCTTAACAGTATCTTTTTAAAGTACAGAAGTTTCATGTTTTGGTGAAAAACACTTTATTTTTTTCTATTGTGCCTATACTTCTGTGCCATATCTAAGAAACTATTGCCAAATTCAAGGTCAAGAAGATTTATGTGTATATCTTTTCTAAGAGTTTTATAGTTGAGCTCTTACATATAAATCTTTGATTATTTTGAGTTAATGAACATGATTATTTTGAGTTTTTGAACATAGTTTGAGATAGGGGTCCAGTTTCACTCTTTTGCATGTGAATATCCAGTTGTGCAGTAGCATTTGTTGAAGAGACTGTTCTTTCACCATATCAATTATTTTAGAACGCTGGTTGGAGTATTGTATCTTTTCTAAGAGTTGCATAATATCCCATTATCTTATTATATACCATTATTTTGTTAAGTCTTTGTTATATTGCATAATACTTTAGTTTTTTAATTTTTGTTTTAATATATATACTTTATTTTTTGTTTGTTTAGACTGTCCTTGGCCTTTGACATGTATTGTTTTATTTGTATGAATTTTAGAATCAGCTTTTATATTTGTCTTGTACTAATCAAGACTATCTTTGATGTTTTTCAGGAAACTGTTATGTTTTCTCTGTAGGAATTGCTTATTTCTTGCCTTTTCCAAGGACATAATGGCTATTATAGTTTTCACTAGCTTTTTAGCATAAAACTTGTAGCAAAAATGCAACTATGTGAAATCTTGCTGGTGCTAGGCAGACCGTGGTTGCCTCTCCAGACTGCTCATGCTCTGGCACACGGTACTGCTGGCCGCTGTGGTTGAGGCCATCTCCTAGAACACGAGAAAACCCAGTGATGGATGTGTTCTGACCTGGGAGGTCACCAGTGGTTTTCCCTGGTTTTCTCTTATGCGTTAAATAGCTGTGGCTTTTGGATTGCCACATGGAGATGAGCCAGCCCTGATGAATCTTGGAGTGTTTCCCTAAGGCTGAGAGTGGCTGTTTTGGGGGGCACTTTCTCTTCCCTGCACCCGCCTGGAGAGCCCTGGCTGCTCAGAGGCCTAGTGTCTTGGGACACATCTAGAAAGGGCTGACCAAAGATGGTGGTGACGCCTCCTGTAGCCAGCCACCTTCGTACCCTGGGAGTACTGCCTGACCCAGGGAAGACAGAGCTTTGGACAAAGGGCACTTTGAGAAGCTAGCTGTCTAACTCAAAAAGCTCTGTCCTTAGAAATGCTGAAACTCAGACAGGAGGGGCATCTCCAGGAATGCTGGAGATTGAGGGGCCCTTTGGCTTCTTCCAGTGCTCCAGAACTCACTCCAGCTTCTCTGCACCCTCCTGGCTTTGCCTTAGTGTTCCATTGGCAGTATCTGGTGATGTCACTGCAGCTCTAGTGACAGAAGCAGCCCACAGGCTCCTCACCAGCTGCTTGCTGTGCAGCATGTGGACATGGCTGGGTCTGGGTCTGTGGAGGAGTGGCCATTTAGGGAACTTCTGCTGGCAGAAGTAAGAGTGGCTCCCTGTGTGTACATACCACAGGAACATGGCAGGACCATGCTATCAATGCTGGTCATTCCTTGAAGAGACTTGTAGATCCATAGCAAGGTACTGTTACGGTTTGTATCTGGATGTCCCTCCAAAGCCTCATGCAGTCATGGGGGCAGGTTTCTAGAGTTTGTGATTGATTCACTCACTATCTAGTGCTGAGATTATAAGTGTGAGTGCTACACCCACCCTAGGGTGAGTGGCCTATGTACAGTATAAGGAACAGAATGAGTCTTTTCTCCATGTTCCTCCCTTTTTCTTGTTGCTTTTGCTGTTTTCTCCCACCATAAACTGTTGCCCTGTGCCATGAGCCACCCTGCGTTGGACCCAGCAGATTATGGACTGAAACCTCCACAAACTGTGAGCTAAATAAACCTTCCCTTCCTTTGATTTTGGGTGTCTGGTGTTTTGTCTCAGCAGTGAGAGAAAAGTGACCAACACAGGTACGAAACATTGCCCAGTCTCCTGCACTGATGAATCCCAAAGTCAGAACTAGCTAGGATAGTAGAGCCTCCTAGAGCTCCCATAGAACTGTTCCAACTTCAAGAGTCAAACGTGCATGCACTTGCGTGCATGTGCACATTTCTCATGCAGTTTTCCTATGCATATGATTCTATAACCACTACAGTAGACCCTCTCTCACCCACTGAGTGAAAGGCTTGTGGGTTGTCATAGATTTTTGCTTTTGTCAATATAGCAGTTATAAATATTCATGATTGTGTGTTTATGTCTCTGGGGTAAATGCCAGAGGTCTACTTGCTGAGTCATATAGTACACGCATGTTTAGGTTTTTAAGAAACTGCCCATCTCTTTTACCAGGCAGCTATCTGTGTTGCATCCCCACCATGTCCATGTGAAAGATCTGGTTTCTCTGCTCGGCAGCATGTGGTCTAATGACTGTTTTCTGTTTTAGCCATTCTGAATTTGGTGCTCAGGTTTTTAAGAGAATAGCCATCAGTGTCCTAGGAGTTAGGAGAGGCAAAATAAAAATTATTGCTTTTCTAGGCTTTGGTGATAGGTCCTTTTCAATTCTAGAAACTACGCATGTGGTCCCGTCTGGAGAGTTTTCCTGGCCTTGTGTAGGTGCGTCCTACTCTGTTCATGGATGAGAAGGCCTCCTCATTTGCCCTTCCTGTGTGATGTCTTTGTCTCCTTCAGTTTTCAGGAATGATTGTTCCAGCCACTCACTCAGGGTCACTGACAGTGCGGGTGTGAGTGGGCCAGCCCTGCTGTGCTCCTCACCAGCTTCTAAACACACGTGTGTACCTCGATCTCCTCAGCCTGTCTGTCAGACCTGAAGAGCTATGGAAGAGCTGGAGCCTGCCCAGCTTTCTTCCCGCTGCCATGGAAATCTGACAGTTCCCAGTCTGGGCCAAAGAAAACAGGATCCACTACCCTCCCCCAGAGCACAGCTGCACTCCTGTCAATATCCACTGCTTTAATTGAGGCCGCGGTCATCCGGGGAGATGTTTGTGAGCTCTGCTTCCTTGTGGCCAGCAGAAAATAACTCAGCAAATATAATTTGAAAAAGTAATGTTTGTTGTTTTTCCTGAGTTGTACATGATCAATGTAAAAAACATTAGAAAATACAGGAAAATGTGCAGAAGAGGCCAGGACGCCTACTTCTAGTACCCAGAGCTAGCACTGCAACCAGTACTTGGAGTGCACCCTCCTCACCTGCCTACAGTGGCACAGAGGAGAGCTCATGTTACCCCTCAGCCCCAGATGAGTATGTGTGACAGAGAGGGGCTGCTTTCATTTTCTTCACTTACTTCCAAGAGTGGTTATCTCCCATATGTACTGTTTTCTGTTTGAGTTGCCATACTATGTTTTTTCTTTTCTTTTTAAACCAGTCCTGTTATAAAGTATATTTCTTCCATATTGATTTGACAACATATTTTATATGCAAAACTCTTTATATTTCAAATGTTTCCTCCCAGTTACTTGTGATTGGCTCTCGCCCTCATGCCCGTTAGGTAAAAGCTGTTCACAGGCAAAGACCACCTCCCTAGGTCCAGGTCAAGGCCCAGTGCCCACCCTGCACCACTTGTTCTTGCTCTGACTTGCTGCACCCCAAGCATAGAAAGAGGTATGGGAAGCTGGAGGGGTCTTGGCTGCCTCAGAAATACACCTTCCCTGCTTGGAGGGACATAGCACAGAAGATACCATACACAACCATTTTGCAGGGGAAGGCCCTCCACAAACTGGGCTTTTGGCTCAAAGCCTGAGCTTTCTGTATTTCTGAGACCTCAAGGCCTGGTTGTTTCATGCAGGATGCAAAGGAGCAGGGAGAAGAGGTCCATGCATGTCCTGCTGTATTTCTTTGCACACTCTCTCAGCCCTGTCATGCTCCAGCATAGTGTACTGTTACTTACATTGTCAAAGGCATGTGGAGGTCCCCTCACAGGAAGTGGAGAGGCAGTGGTCGCCAGGTAGACAGAATTGACTTAGTGAGCATCTGCGTCAGAAATCTCCTCGGCTAAGACATGCAGTTACAATTGTGATCTAGAAGCCAGTTCTGGCTGGCCAGGAAGCCTGACTGGGAGAGGCAGTGGCCCTCAGCTGTGCTCCAGACGACTGTGCAGTCATTCAGCCCTCTCAGGTCTCACACCTGGGAACCATCCTCGCTGTGCATAGGGCTATTGAGGGCGATGTAAGTGGAGTGTTCAAAGCAGATGAGTTGTCCAGTGGGACCCAACAGAGAAGGCCTGGTGTGGGCAGGTAGAATGAGATGCTAGGGGGGTCTCTGGTTCATTATTTTTGGTCCATAGAAATCAGGATCACTGGGATGGTCTTAATTCTTTTGTAAGATTAAATCATCAAAGTAATAAATATATGTTCATTATAAAGATTCAAATATTACAAATATAGTATAGAGAATTTTATCAACAGGATAGATCTGCTTCAAACATAAAAATCTTGGAATAATTGTAATAGCAAAATTACTTAGCATAGTAGCTCAAAAGCAAAAAACAAAGAGACTTAAAGCAGCCTGATGGGTGACACCAATAGCAGATGGTCCTGAGGACACCAAAGTTCTCCACAGAGTCTAGTTTAGAGTGGACCTGGCATGGGGAAAGCCAAACATTCAGGTCCCACCTGAAAAGCTTGTACCTCTTGTCTTTCATGTAGGACCCTGGCTACCAGCCCAGACCTTACGGAAAGATCAAGAGCCATTCCGTGAGTCCCAAGTTAGTATTGCTTGTGTCACTACTAGACCAACATTGCCAGCAGCCCCATAATAGTTGCACCATGGCTGGGAAGTGGACATATAAACCTTCTCCACTACAGGGCATAGCAGGGAGAAACTCAGGGGCATCAATAGGTAAACAGACTAAAGTTCACAGAAAAAATTGTGAATTCTGAAAAAAATTGTAATAGGTTTAAAGTACTCACAGGAACGAAGGAAAGCCCTCCCTCTATATGAGATGTGGAATAGCTGCAGAAGGAAAGAGAGATACTGGAAGTAAAATATGATCGTGGAATCAGAAGCCAAGTAGATGAGGCCAGTAGCAGGTGGGACGGAGCCAGAGTGCTGAGGAAGTTGGAAGGCGGGCGTGAAGAAACAACGGTCGTGGGCACTGTGTCACAGAGAGAGAAGATGGAAACGTGGGGTAAGAGTTTGAACCTCTATTCAATAGAACAGGACCAGCAGAACAAAGCAAAGGCAGCGTTTCAAGGAAAAATTGCAGAGATTTGAGAATGATGAAAGACTAGAGTAAAAGTTCACATGCAGATAAACAGTGAAAGAAAGGGCAGAACATCAAGAAGAAAGTCAGTCCTAGAGGGCAGGAAGTGCACTAGGAAGAGAGGGAGTGAGGCAGCTGCGTGCAGTCTGCCTGGTAGCTCAGGGCCTGCCACACCACTTTCCATGGAGGAGGAGGCAGGGGCAGCTTTCTCACTGAGCAGATGCCTGGAAGCCAGGTGCAGGGGATACCTTAGCTTCTCTATGATGTTTCTACAAAGTGTAGCAAAACATGACAGCTAAGTGGTGGTTATATAAAACCAGTAGATACGCACAGGGGAGGTAGCTCAGTGGCACAGTGCCTGCTTGGCAAGCATAAGGTTCTGATTTCAATTCCCATTACCAAATAAATAAATACCGGTAGAAGTGTATAACAGGAAGGGCCCCTTCTGATGATGGGAATGTTCTAGAAATTCTCAGGTATCAAGAAGTTCTGAGCTCAATTTTCTCCATCTCATATTTGTTTATAGTAGAAACTAAACTGAACTGACCAAAAAAGATAGAATCTTTGTGTCTTCTCCCATGAGAATTCTATATAGCACATCATGGAAATAAAATGATTTCAAGCTGCATGTGATGGCACACACTCGTAATCCCAGCTATTCAGGAGACCAGGCAGAGAGATCACAAGTTCTATCCCAGCCAGGGCAACTTGTCAAGATCCTGTCTCAAAAAGAGCTGGGGTAGTAACTCAGTGCTCCTTGGAGTCACAGTGTCGTCACCAAAAATCAAGCAGTCATTCAATCAAAAGCCTTCAAGTATAGCTGGTTCCCTTACCAGGCAGCACTATGAACAGTGTCTGAGGTAGCAGGGAGTCCAGCACTGGGACAGTTTCTTACATCACCTTGAGGGTCTGTTGCATGGGTGCACAGGCTTTAGTAGCTGCATGATCTTTTCTCTCTGCCACCAGTGGGGACCCAGGGAAGCAATTGCCTCCCATACTAGGGCAGAGAATACCTAGTTATTTTCAGATCGTTGTGAAGCTATGGCCACCCTGGGACTCAGTCCCATCCTGTCCTCCAGTTTCAGGCCAGGTGCTGCTGGGGAGGACAGCAGGTGAGCAGGGGACTGAATTACTTGAAGTTTAATTCCCTGAAAAGCAGTGCAGAAGCCTCCAATTTCACTGGGCTATGGTGAGAATGAAGATGTTCGTGTCAGGAGAGTTGAGCACAGTCCCTGGTGTCTCTGCAGTATGCTCTTGGGAAATAGTAATTCTCTTACTGTTCTTTGAATGGGACTACATTTCATAGCCCCTGAAGTGCTGTGTGCATGAGACCATTATTGAGCTCTGTCCCTGTCCTAGGCAGACCAGGCAGGAGGAGGTCATGTTGCAAACAGGGGTACAGTACTTCTGAGTAGCTATACTTCTGGAAGCCACTTGGACCTCACCTACTTACCCTTGGGTCTTTATCCTGCCAGGGCCACCGCTTCCAGATAGGTACCATGCCCACTTGGCAGCATGGGAGGACTGGCCCCAAGCTATAGGGTGCCATAGGGATGTGCTTCTTGCTCTGCTAATTTACCCTCAGTGGGAGGGCTCTGGTTTCCTTGCCTGTCCTGCTGGGTATACGTTGTAGCCAGTCTCCTCATCACTGACTCACTTGGGACAGCTGTCCTCCTGCCAGAATAATGATTTAAGCATCAGAGCAGGTGTCACCAGAAGCATGCAGAACTCTGGGTCCTTGGCTCTGGTCTGATCCTCGCCTCCTTCCCCTCTTCCTCCTGTTTCCCCTGCACCATTCCTGCCCCTCATCCTACACTGGGCCCTGCATAGGCCCGGAACGCAGCGAGCCCTCCAAAGTGTTTATGAACAGCTTGTTCTCTGGGTCTCCGTGTGACTGTGGTCTGTACTGTCCCCCCGTGCCTTCACACCGTTGAACCCAGAGAAGAACCCACTTGCCTGTCTTTGTGCAGTGAGGTCACAGATGCCACACTGGGCTTTACTGCACACTTGGGCAAGCTGTGGCCAGGAAACATACAGAGCTTGTATCTCAGCTTGTCTGGCATGAGGCAGCAGCCCTAGTCATATCCAAGGGTGGTGAGGGGTGGTGGAAACAAAAAACACATAACACATCCTTGGATATGCTGTGCCCTTCCCGTCTGCTTACTGAATAAATAGCATTACAGTGATTAAAAAGGAAGATTTAAAAAGAAGAGATCACCACATTTCTACCTTCTCTGTACTCACCATTCCCCTTTTCCTTATGTGTGGACACATCTTTTCACATAGTTGAACTCAGCATAGGTTTGATTTATAGGTTGTCATTTTTAGCATCATTCCACTATTATTATTATGACTACTACTAGTTTATTTTTTGATATATGTTGGGGGTCTCTGTTGCCCAACCTTGAATGCCTCAGTTCAAGAGCTCTTCCTGTCTCAGCCACCTGTGATACTGCCATTGTTTTGGCTTAATATTATACTTAATTCTTTGGTTTGGTTAGGTTTGGGATTTTTTTGGTGTTCTTGTTCTTTTTGTTTTTGTCTTTTTTCGGTACCAGGAATCAAACTTACGACCTTGCACTTGGCAAGATAGGCACTGTGCCGCTGAGCTATATCCCTGGCCACACTTAATTTTTAAAAACAAAACTTTTACTCCCCTTTTTAAAAAGAGTGGTATCATTGTAAAATACATGGAAAAGTTTAGAAAGAAAAGCATGGTACAAAAATGTTATTTTTTCCAGGCATTTTAAAGGTATGGCTGACGTTCAGATTTCTTACAAACTTTGTTGCTGTGACTAACGATCTAATTCTCAGTGCCAGACCTTCTGCTGACTTTGACACTGAACCATACTTTGAAGCCCAAAATGGCATTAGGTAGCTGGGTCTTGAAGTGTCTATATGTAGAACCAAGTAGAGCAAACCTGAACTCCATCTCCAGACCAGTCTCTGTTTCTGATGCTGTTTTGCTTCTAGAATTCTATCTTGTGGTCACTCTCTCAAAATTGGAGGTCATGGAATGAATTTGATATTTTAACCTAACCGGTGTTTTGCTCCAGAAATACTACAAATGTTTTTGTGCTTCGTGCATGTGCCTTGCCAGGTAGCTTTGCCTGGGGCTGTGATGTTTTTATTAGAACTGCGTAATAGTTTCCTCCACAAAATCGCGCACATCAACAGAATGGAAGACACCTCTGTGCAGGGCTTCCTGGCTTGGCTCTTTGCTGAGATTATTTCCACTTCCTGATTGCTTAAAGAAGCCTCTTGATTTCTTGGTATCAGTGAGGTGTAAGTGATGCTGCCACCTCTGTTGGGGAGCTCACTCTGTTTGCAGGTCCCTGGAGCCTTCAGGAGTGTTGGCCCCAGCCTGTCACTGGGCCTGCTCAGGGAGCCCCTTTAGTTTGGGGTCTGAGATTCCAGAGGGGACAGATTAGGCTGCATATCCGGGCAGTCATTTCAAAATTATTCTGTTAATGCCATGGAAAGATTTCCCAGGGTAGAGTATCCACAGCTGGGAAAACAGTCGTCGCTTTGAAGACGTTTTCCCAGGCACAGGACGCGCATCTCCTGCTGTTCGGAGCACGGACAGCATCTGACATGACTTACTATGTTCCTGGAGTGTTCCATGGTGGTGCACGGCCTTTTCCTGGGACAGGCTGCGTCATCCCCAGTCAGTGGCACACTCTTAGCAACCTGGAGGGTGGGGCTTTGATTTACCCAGGCACCTGAATGCAGTTGGGAGGGTACAGGGATGGGGGGATATGTGACCCCTCAGGGCTATAGCTTCCTACGGGTGGAAAGTGTTCACAATTCTGTATTGAAGACCTAGAAATGAGAATCAGTGCTGAGGCCCAGGCCTCTGTGCTTACTGTCAAGTTGGCCCAAGTGTGTGATCCTCACCTTCATGGGCCCTCTGTGAGTCCCCAGCAATCCTGACACAGGCCCATGGCCTGCTGGAAGTGAACAACAGTGGCCAGGCTCTGTGTGAGAGCACAAGCTGTCCTGCCTACTGCTGGATGCTATGACCAGGAACAAGGCAGATGCCAGGACAGGCTACTCCTTAGTTACCCCTGTGGTCCCATTTCACAGGCCTTCAGCAGGACTGAAATTTACCCACAGCCTTAGGCTGGGGAGTGCTCCTCCCAGTGACCTACGGGATTCTCACCCTGTGTGGTAAGACATCTGCCTGCCTGCCAGAGAGGGAACCCATGTCAGCCAGGAAGGATCCATGGATGACTCTGTATATGTGTGTGTGCATATATGTCTGGCTCATCACAGGTGGGCCTGGGGGCTTCTGCATTCCAGGTGGTTCTCCCATGCATAGGCAGACTCAATATCCCTGACCTAAGAGCTGGCTGTGTCCCACTGTGCCAGGATCCAGCCTGCAGAAGCCCAGAACTGGTACCACTGCAGTTGTGTGTGCCCCAGCTACCTTTGAGATCCGGAGATGGCTGCTCTATCCCAGTCCCCTCTGTGCATGTTGCCAGCATGTCTGAAGAGGGAGTGTGGGTTTGTAATGAGGCACGGAGGTTAGAGATCTTCCCATGCATGTAAATTGAGTTTCCCTGCAGTTCCCATTTGGTAAGAAATCTAATATGTGGCACTTTCTTTCTTCCTGGCCCTGCACTCTTCCTCAAGACAAACAACCACAAGTGCCACCAGATTATTCAAACAAGTGATTTGCAAATGGTAACTGTCCTGAGGCTTATACAGCCTCATGGAACTTCATTTTTAAAAAGAAAATAAAACTTTATTTAAGACAACAAACAAGTTGCCTTTCACTCTGCAGAGCAGCACAGGCCCTGGCTTAAGTAAGGGGCTCCCCTGATAAGGGTCTGGTGGCTGACTCTACCAAGGCACAGAGTTGGGTGAGCCCAGGCTGGTCTGGCCACCAACAGGGCCATACATCTCCCCAGCCAGGTCTACAGGAGAAACAGCAGGCCTTGCCTGCGGGGTAGAGTAGGTTGTAGAAAATTCAGCCTTATAAAAAAAGACCATAATTATTAAATGCATATTAATTTGTATTATACAAATAATCGGTTTCATTGTATCATTTCCATACATGCATAGAAAGTACTTTGACCATATCTACCTTCTCTTCTGCCTGTTCTTCCCCCTCCACCTTTAGTCTTCTTCTCTAGAGAAAACATGTGATGCTTGTTTTTTTAGGGATGGCTTGTTTTGTTTAACATTATGTTCTCTAGCCTCATCTATTTTCCTGTAGATGACATGATTTTTATTCATTTTCATTAACCATTCACCTATTGATGGGCACCTAGCCCATTTCATGTCTTGGTTGTCGTGAGTGGTGCTTCAATAAATGTGGGTATGTAGGTGTCTCTTCTCTTGTCTTCTCTTCTCTTTTCTTTTGTTTTCTTTTTTTTTCTTTTTGGTACCGGGGATCAAACTCACGACCTAGCGCTTGCCAGGCAGGCACTCGTGTTGCTGAGCTAAATCCCCAGCCCTTCTTTCTTGAGTGCCGTACGTAGCTTTTGTTTTTAGTTTCTGGGGAACTTCAATACTGTTTTCCATAGTGGTTGTACTAATTTACATGCCCACCAGCAGTATATAAGGGTTACTTTTTCCACACATCTTCATCAGCATTTTTTTTTTAATGATAATAGGTATTTTGTCTGGAGTGAAGAGATTCTTAATGCAGTTTTGGTTTGCATTTCACCAATGGTTAAAGATATTGAGTATTTTTTTCATATATTTATTGGCCATTTGCACTTCTTTTGAAAATTACCTGTTCAGATAATTTGCCCATTTTTATTAGATAAGTTATTCTTTTGTTTTTATAATTTTTAACCTAGTATGATAATATACGCCTGTAATCCCAGCACTTTGAGAAGCTGAAGGAGGAGGATTGTAAGTTTGAGCCCAGGCTAGGCAGTTTCACGACTTAGCAAGAATGTGTGTATGCGAGAGAGAAATAATGGAAATATTACCCTTCACAATAACATCCCCAAAAATGAAATACTTAGGAATCAACCTAAGAATGTAAAAGGCCTGTATGCTGAAAATTATACTATGCTAAAAAAGGAGATTGAAGAGTATATTAGAAAATGGAAGGATATTCCTTGCTCTTGACTAGGAAGAACCAACATTGTGAAAATGGCCATACTCCCAAAACTGTTATACAGATTTAACGCAATCCCAATCAAAATACCATTGACATACCTCACAGATCTAGAGAAAATACTCCTAAAATTCATTTGGAACCAGAAGAAACTTAGAATAGCAGAGGCAATTCTGGGCAATAACGACAAGGCAGGAGGCATCTCAATTCCTGACTTGAAACTGTACTACAAAGCCACAGTGATAAAATCAGCATGGTACTGGCAAAGAAATAGACCTCAGGATCAATGGAACAGATGAGAAGATGCAAGTATAAGTACAAAGACACTCAGCCACCTGATATTTGGCAAAGGGGATAAACATGTTCACTGGAAGAAAGATAGCCTCTTTAATAAATGGTGTTGGAAAAACTGGCTCTCCACATGCTGAAGACTGAAAATAGACCCATGCCTATCACCATGCACAAAACTAAAGTCTTAATGGATCAAAGACCTAAACATTAAAACAGAAACACTAAATCTACTAGAAGATAAGGTAGATAGAAGTCTTGGAGACATAGGGGTAGGCAGAGAATTCATGAACAAAATGCAAACTGCACAGGAAACACTTCAGAGAATCAACAACTGGGATCTCATATTATTGAAAAGTTTCTGCACTTCAAAAGAAATCACCAACAGAGTGAAAAGAAAACCCACAGAATGGGAAAGAATTTTAGCCAGCAACCCCTCAGACAAAGGACTTATATCAAGAACATATAGAGAATTGAAAAACATCAAGCCCCCCAAATTCAAAGACCCTCTCCAAAAATGGGTGTCTGAGATGAACACACAGTTCTCATATGAAGATATTCAAATTGCAAATAAATACATGAAGAAATGTTCACCATCACTGGTCATTCGAGAAATGCAAATTAAAACAACATTGAGATTTCATCTCACTCCAGAAAGAATAGCTGCCATCAAGAAATCAACTGATAACAAATGTTGGCGAGGCTGCGGGCGGCGGGGGAACACTGCTCCACTGTTGGTGGGAGTGTAGACTGGTGCAACCATTATGGAAATCAGTATGGAGAATTCTCAAAAGACTTGGATTGAAAGTTCCATTCAACCCAGCTATTCCTCTCCTGGATATTTTCCCAGAAAAACTGAAAAGGTCATATCACAGTGATACATGTGCAACCATGTTCATAGCAGCACAGTTTGTAATAGCTAAGTCTTGGAAACAACCAAGATGCCATCAACTGCAGAGTGGGTGAAAAAGATGTGGTATTTTTCTACAATGGAATATTACTCAGTTATGAAGAAGGATGATCTTGAGGCCTTCATAGGGAAATGGAGACAACTTGAGACTGTCCTCTTAGTGAAATAAATAAGAATCATATTTATAAATATCACATTGTATCTCGTGTAAAAAGTAATAAGAAATATAGGAGTAATAAAACCCAAAATGTGTAATTGCTACTAAAAAAGAGAGGAAAAGAAAGTGCTCTAAAGGATATAATTGCATGTAAATTTAATTTTGTAAGATGAATGACCATATTACTGGTTTTGTTAGATCATGGAATAGAACTGTTAACAATCTCATTGTTTGAATGTATACTTTGTATGTTTTAATTTTGTAACCTGAACAACTATTTCCAAGATGACAGTATGTAAGTTATCAAGTAATGATTTCTCAGTGTTTTTTCTTTGGAATTCTGTATTGTTGCTACCCTTTTTTCTGTTTTGTTTTGATTTTTTTCTCTTTAAATAAAATTTAAAAAAATAATGTGTGTGTGTGTACACACACGTGCACGTGCATATGCCCATTGTCAGAAGGCCAGATAAAGACAGTGAGTTAGCAGCACTGGTAGTGCCTGGCGCAGTGGAGACCAAGTAAGGGACTATTGTGGACAGATGCCCTGAAGGCCCTGATGTTCACCTCTGCTATTTCAAACTTGCTTCTAGAAATTGACCTGGAGCTTCCCATCCTTTCAGGCTTTCTGTTCCTCTCAGATGTTGATTTATGAGCATCCAGTGGGTATACAGCGTCCAGTAGGTATAACTGCCCTGCCCTGCCCTGCCTGACCAAAGGTTGGGGTCCCACAGCCTGCTGGATTTGGAGCCACTTCAGCCCCTCTGAGAGAGGGTTCTCCTTGGAGATGACATTTGACCCCTGCCGACTGAGTTTGAGCAGGGCAGGAGTTGAGGCAGCCTGTCCTGACCTCCTTCGTTCCTAGATTGTGGACGTTTTGAGTCAGCAAAGGAGAATGCTGTGTTGTTTGTAAAGAGTGAATGATCTGTGTAGGCAGTGTCCACCTTCTTCCTTCATTGTTTCTTCCTTGGCTTTGTGTGCCTTTGTGGACTGTGGCCCGTGCTTCTGTCCTGGTAGGTGGTATAAGGAGATGCCAAGGCCTAGAGGGCGAGCTGCATGGCCACAGTGGTCTTTCGAGCCAGTGCTCAGAACTCACGGAACTATGGCACTGTCCACACTTCTGGGTGCAAGGGTCTCAGTGGGAAAGAGAGAGAAAGCTGGAAGTAGGCATCATTTTAGAAACTGTCCAGGTGACATTCTACATGGAAGGGAGAGACAAGGAGGAAGGAACAGGAAGTGTGTGAGAAATCACTCTCTTGATTGTGCTTTCTCCCTTGGGAGCCTCCTATCAACTGTGCTGGTACTCAGAACTGGCTCCAGCCGTGATGGAACTGCTCCAGGACCCACAGCTGATCTCTTGTGATAAGCTTCGGGTTGATTCTGCCCTGGTGTTAAGGCATAGAAACAGTCATATCAGTGCGCCTTTGTTCTTTCTTCCTTTGGCTTTTAAGACCCTTGTTCACAGGCAGTCTCCACCCACTAAACAATGGCAGTAGTCATATTAACTGTACAGCTGACGTCTTTCTAACAGCCTGCCTGTGTGTACGTGCTGGACTATCTGTGAGTCTCTGTGTCCACTCAGGGTCTTTCTGGAAGACTAGGGGCTCTGAGATGCCCCACTATGCTACTGTCTAGGGAGGAGTGACAGCAGCTGTACCTGCTATGAGGCCCTTGTCCTTCCACCCAAGGAGACCTCTGTCGTCACCCAGCAGTGTTCCTACCCTGCCCAGCACCCGTTCCCAGAGGACATGCTGTTGTTTATAGCCTCCAGCTTTCCTTCTAGGAGCTGCAGTCTGTGCTTGTGAGCAAGATGCACTCAGCATCTTTTACCTTGAGAACCCGTAAATGGAGACCAGGATATTGAGGGGCTTTGGGGGAGTGAGAGCCTTAGGTAAGGAGCTGTTAGGAACAACCACCCCAGCAGAGTCAACCCTCCAAAGAGTTAAGAAGGCAAAATGCTAGCAAGATCTGCAGTGACCTCTCTTCTCTTTAGCTAGCTGGTGAATGGTGGAGAAGGGAGCTGCTCCCCAGGTCACTGCAGTAACTTATTGCAGAAAGACCAAGGAGAAATGCTGCATGACTATCTCTTCCTTGACCCAAGAGAAAAGGCAAATGTTCAGGCAGCTGCAGCTGCCCCATGCAGCTATATCTCTGATCTCTGTGATTCTGGGTTGGCTGATCATCACAGCTCTGATCCAAAAAACAGAAGTGCTGTAGGGTCATTTTTGTGAAGAGCTTTGTTTCCAAGAGTTCTGAGTGCATATTCCTGGCAAAATGTCTGTGAACAACACAGAGCAGAGTAAGTGGCTGATCAATTCCTTCCTGCATGTAGCAGTTGCCACTGCATGTGTGGGGCACCATGCTGTGCCTGTTTGCCTGAGGGTCCTGGCTCACTGGGCAGCTCCCAACAGGGTGGAAACCGGCCTCTGCTGCTTCATGAGCCATCCCAGAGAATGATTTACTATGCTCAGCTTTAATTTCTACTGAAGTTCTTTTCCTATATTTTTAATTTAAAATTATATCAAAAGGCACCCCAGATAATTAGTTTCCCACTGTGGAAAAGAAAAGAAAGCTTGAATTACTAGGCAGTAAGTAAGAAGAGAAAACTTTAATTAGAAGCCCTACAGCCCTACAGTGTTGTGTTGGAGGACTCCGCGTGGCCAAGCTGCCGGCTTTTCAGGAAGCGCTTAGAAGCTGTGGGGGGCTAGTTGCCCTCTGAGGTCTGAGGGAGGACCACCATCAAAGCGGAGCTGATGATGAGGTGCTGGGCCACCTTCCAGAGACCAGGGGCATCTGAAAGACCGTTGCTGATGCTCACAGAATGGTGTATGGAGAGATACATGCAGCTCAGACTCACTTTTCTCCATGTATGCATCAGTGATGTCAGTGGTCACAGCACTGCACAGCCTTGGCCTCTACCCACTGTTGGACCACTCCAGACACTCTCCTTCCCCCAGCCCTGTAGCCTTTGCCTGCCCCCACGGGCTTCACGCATGGCCTCATGTGCCTGGTTTCTTCCACTGAACATGCTTTCAAGGCTTATTGTGTGGTAGTGCATGTCAGCGCTGTGCTCCTTCTTACAGCTAAGTGATGTTTTGGTGTGTGGTATGCTGAATGTTTGCATCTGTTGGACACTTGTTCAACTCTTGGCTGTTGTGAAGAGTGCTGCTAAGAACACCTGTGTGCAAACATTTGGTCGAACACCTGTTTTCACGTCTTTGGGTCCATAAGTGTGAAGTGGGTATTCTTAGCATTTGGTCCATTGTTTCAGTGGTTGGTGGCCTGCTTGTGCTTAGGTTGTTTTCACATGTGTCCTCCAAGTGTATGAGGGTAAGCCACAGCTGGTCATGGTGGCACACACCTGTGATCCTAGATACTCAGAGGCTGAGGCAGGAGGATCACTAGTTTGAGGTCAGCATGGGCAACTCAGGGAGATCTGTCTCAAAATAAAACAAAAAAAGGCTAAAGGATAGCTCCATAGTAGAGGGCTCCTGGATTCAAGCCATAGGACCACAAAAAAAAGAAAAGAAAAAAGGCAGCTGCAGACATCATATCCTTTACCTCTGACTACTTTAATGGGTATTTCCTAAGACTAATAGCATTATTTTGCGTAATAGAGCATAGTTATCCGTCTCAGGAAACAATATTGATAGGATCCTTTAATCTGCTTAGTCATTACAAGTTTGTTCACTGACTCCATAGTATCCTTTTTTTTTCCCCCAGTGAGGAAAGATCTTGCTGTGTTACACACGGTGGGCTTGGACTTGCAGTGCTCCAGCCTCAGCCTCCTGAGTCATGCATATCACAGACATGCCATCATACCTGGCTCCTGATATCCTTTATATTTTTTTCTATGTGAGAACATCCCATCTAGGATCTATGTTGAATCTGTTACCTCTTTTTCTTCTCCTGACTTTGGAGCAGTTGCCCCAGCATTATGTCTCATGACATTGAGCCCCCACACCCCCTTACCAGGTTTAAAACCAGGCTCTTCACACTAAGCTACATCTCCAACCCCACCCCACCCCCATGCCTTTTTGAGACAGGATCTCCCCAAGTCACTGAGTTGTCCAGGCTGGCTTGAATTTGTGATCCTCCTGTCACAACTTCCCAGACTGTTGGGCTTATAAGCGTCCACAACCACACCCGGTAGTCTTTGACATTTTTGGTACACACTGGTTGTCTACCGCCATGCTGGATTTTTCTGGTGTTCACTTCTGATGAGACTTGGATGTGTGTCCTTACAAAAGTACACAAGAGGCATCCTGTCCTTCTTGGTGTCCTACTGGACTTCTCGTGGCAATGTTGATGTCACTACTCAGTCCAGGGCTGTCTTGTCTCTGGGAAATAAGGTAGGCTCTGTGGGTATCCCACTCCCCGCAAGTGCCCAACATCAGCGCCCTCTGGAGCTCTTGTCTGTACCTTCTCACGGTGAAAGCTGTAGGGAAACCTCCAAAACATCCTCCTCTACCAGCCGGTATCTGTACTCTCCTTCATTCCTGTTTCTTATTGTATTGTATTTTATTTATTTAAATTATGTTTATCTGTTTATTCTTGCCATGGGCTCATGTGTTCTTATTTTTAAAATAGCTTATAATTATTTTCTCTTTTTAATTATCCTGATGCTCTGATTATCCCAGATTTGGCCAGTGGGAGTTTGTTGAGCCATCTCCTGTGTCCTCTGGGTGTGACCTGTCATCTTCTCAAAACCTCTCACCTGTAGACCCACATGTTCCAGGCACGGCCGGTGCCTCCCAGCCCTGTGGAGATCAGAGCTACCCCAGCATCTGGGCAGACAGAGCAGAGAATATGTGGACAGCTGTGCTGCTCACCCGCTGTGCACACACAGACATACATGCCCAGCATGCATGCATGTGCATATACACGTGTGTTCACAGGCACAGTTTTACTTTAGAAGTCTTGGGTTTAGACCGATCCCTTCCCACTGGGTGCATGCCCCCCTCTACCCCGTCACTGGATAGGGTCTTTAGTGAGAGGGTCAGCTTTCCCTGAAGCTGAAATAGAAACCTAGCCCACACTTTTTGTAGAATAAGTTTGCGGGATTGCTGACTCCCATGGAAGAAAAACAGTTTTTAAGGACTAGCCAGGAAGAGGCATGAGAGGGGTTTTTATTAGAGAAAAATTAAAAGATTCACACTCAGAAATAGAGTGCAGGCCCTCAAGGGAGAGAGGGGTGCATTATGTGCCAGAGCTGGTTGTATTTATGGGGTCTTGTGTGTGTGATGGGTGATGTAGGCTGTGTGACCCTACTGTCTGTCAGGTTACTAGTCTGCTATGCTATATCAGAATGGAAGCTAATTGCATGTGTCTGAAATTGAGAGTTGCTGCTTCCTCAAGGATGCAGAAAGCACATTTACAGTTGAAAAAACACAGGACCAGAGCACAGTTTTCAGAGCCTGCTATGACTTTAATACCTCTAGGAATTTCTTTCGGGGAAGAGAAAAGGGCCTGAATAATTTATGTGTCCTGAAGGCATGAGTGGGGTAAGGGGGTGTTGTTTGTTTGTTTGTTTTTTAAATGTAAGGAAGGGCAAGAGGCTGAGACCACTAGGTTGACCACTAGGTTTGTGTAAACCTAGTATGGAATTTATTGTGCCTGGGTACAGGCAGAGAGTGAAGAGTGTAGGGGACCAAGAGAAGTGGACCTTTTTTGCAGGGATTGAAAGAAGGCAAGAGACATTAGGAAGATTTTAATAAACATTAGTGGTCAAAGTCCTCTGGCTGTCTTGCACCTCAGTGGGCAGAGTCCTTGAGGCATCCGGTGTAAATTTTTCGGATGTCTCCAGATATCCAGGGACCTGCAAGATCCCTGGTCCTATCTTATCTCCTGTATGACATCCTGTGTTTGCTGATGACAGCCTCAGTGCTGAGCTGAGTCCCCAGGGAAAACAGTGTCTCTGCTGGCAAACAGGTTGGGGGCTGGGAGAGTCAGGTCCAATTTGAGCCTTACATTAAATACAATTTTAAGATCCAGATTTCTGTCCTACTTTGCCCCCTGCCTATGATGGCTACCTTCAGCCCCAAGCATCCCCAACTTGCACCCCCTTGCAGAAGGTAACTTCATGAAGGCTACCTGCCAGTGTGGCTTAGAAATAGGAGTCACCATTTGTCACTGGGGTTCGGAGCTGGGGGACAAGGTCAGCAGAGTTGGAGCAGAGAACATTGGAGCCATGGTTAGTGCTACCCAAGTGATTTTCATGTGGTTAAGAGTTACTACTGTCCAGCAATTCTAGGGCTTAAACAGCTTAATTTAAGGGAGAGAGTTGTGTTACCAGGAAACAACAAAGCAATTAAAACGCCTTGATTTTATCTTGTGGTGTTCCTGCCAAAAATAATTAAGTTAGCTTCAGCTCCCAGACAAATGCTTGCAGAAGGCTGGGCAGGCTGTGCCCATAGCCCTGTGGGGCCTGCGGCCTCCCTCAGCTCTGCCTGTCTGCCAGGCAGGAGCTCTGGGACCTCTGGGCAGAAGAGATTCCAGAAGGCCCCGCCCTGTGTCCAACCCAGAGGGTCCCATTCTGTGAGTGGGGCCTGTGCTTGTGCCTGACTAGTGCGCCTGACTCTAGCCAACCACCCACTGGCCTTGAAGCATACTTTCACAGGCCAGCAGCACTTCACTGGTTAGTAGGGCTGCATTCCAACCCCATCTGGCCTGAAACCCCACCACCACCACCACCCACAAGTCTGCTTAAGGACAACCTAGTGGTCAGAAGCCTCAGGGTGGGCCAGCATGGGAGAAACAGTGGCATTTGTGGTGTGGGGAGGAGTGGCCTTGGGGGTGGAATGTGCCTTGGGGGTAGAATGTGCCAGTGGGCTCCTCCTGAGGTCCTGAGGACTAGAAGAGACACAGTGGCCTTAGGGGCTAATTTGCTGCAAAAGAATGTGTCCCTGTTTTGAATTTCCAGTTGCGCCCAGGCAGAGCAGTCCTTCAGTCCTTCAGGAAAGAGTTCCACTTTGCCTTCCCTGTAGTGCTTTGTGATGCAGGTTAGAAAAGAGAAGGCAGGGGCTGGGGATTTAGCTCAGCAGACATAAGTGCCTGCTTGGCAAAGGCGAGGTTGTGAGTTTGATCCCCGGGCACCAAAAAAAAAAAGAGAAGGCAGTGACCTTGGCTGACCTCTTTGTGCCCAGGGCTCTCGGCTTTCTGTGAGTCCCAAATGGTTGCTTTTGCCTCTTAGATCCCAGGTGCTGTGTGCCGTGGAAGAAGGAGTATGACTTGGGAGCTAGAAAGACCAAGGTTCCTGGCTGCACCACTTACCAGCTAAGGTTCTGGACAGTCATAGCCTTGGTTTGTTCTAAGTGATACGCAGAGTATCTACTTTGAAGAATATCGAAAAGACCACACACTAAACAGCTCTTTGTCTGCCCCTCTTCACCTCCCCGTGAGAGCTAAAATTTAAAGGTCTCAAGTCCGGCATGATGGCGCACTCCTGTAATCCCAGCATGCCTTCCGGAGGCTGAGGCAGGAGGATCGGTATGAGTTTAAGACCAACCTAGGCTACAAAAGTGAGCTCAAAGCCAGCTCAAACTGCATAGCAAGACCCTGCTTAAAAAAAAAAATTTTTTTTCAGGTCTCCAATCTCTGCATGCCTGGAATATCTGTGTGACCCACTTTTCAAATAGGGATGGGCACAGATGGTGATGAATGTTTCTTGTGTGGCCGGATACTCGTGATGTGGGGCCAACCCTGCTGTCCGCCTGTGTTTGAGCTGCAAGGCTTCCCGTCACTAGCACTGAGGTCCTTCCCGTCACCAGCACTGAGGTCAGAAAGGGAAATCTGATCAAGTGTTATTCCTGTCAGAACCTTACTCTGTCAGGTTTACAGCCACAGTCTGGGCACTAGTGTTGATCGTGTCCCTAGGCACCTGGAGGAACACCACATGGTCTGGTCATGTCACAGTGCACAAGGATACTGGGGTAAAAGGCATCTGAGGCGCTGGCCCCTGCACAGTGATGTTGCCACCCTGAGTGTTCTACAGGTCAGCACCACGTGGGCTGGTCCTCTACCTGTGCTGGGCTTATTGATCTGTGAGGATCATTCTGGAGGAGTCTTATGTGTCCCTCCTGGGCACAGCTTATGGGATGCACAACACTGGAGGTCACTGCTTGGGATCACAGTTGAAGACCATATTATCTTGGAGATTTGTGCTGACAGTGATTAGGGCAGAGAACCCAGGCATCTCCCAGCTATCAGATTCAGATCTGCCCCACCCACCAGCGCTGCCTCGCACCCACCGGAATCATGGAACAAGAGAGGAAGAATGAGGCTCTAGCTTACTGTAGTTTATTCTAGGAGCCACTTGCTCTTTCCAAATTTTGTTTTGTTTTGTTTTGAGGCAGGGTCTCATTATGTAGTTTAGGCTAACCTTAAACTCATTATGTTGCCCTAGGCTGGCCTTGAACTTGCAGCAATCCATGCCTCAGCCTTCCAAGTGTGAGATTATAGGAATATACCCCCACACCTGGCCTTCAGATGTTTTCCTTAAATAAACTCACCTTTTTCCTTAAAGTTATTTATAAATAAACTTCTTATCAGAAATAATCACTGTGATAACTTTAGGTAGAAAATGACAGGAAAACAGTTAAAACCAATTTGGTTATGTCTCTGTCACTTACATGTCACCTATGTTCTCCTTTGAGACATCCTGCCTCAGCTCCTACATATATGTCTAGAGACCTGAGCTCCTTGACCAGAGCAGGTCAGGGCCCTCTGGACATGGCAGAGGGTTGTCCTAGGGTAGAGCAGGTCAGGGCCCTCTAAACATGGCAGAGGGTTGTCCTAGGGTAGAGCAGGTCAGGGACCTCTTGCTTACAGCAGGAGCTGCAGGGGGTTTGGGGGGGACACCTGGGCAGGGCTGAGCCCTGCCTCTGCATTTGTAGTAAAATGCATTTGGTGCCCAAGGACACAACACCCAGTGACAGCCTGCAGCCTGTGAGACCTCCTGGAAGCACCAGGTTCTGTCCAGCTGGCCAGGTTTAGGTGTTGGCCTCAGCGAGTTTTCTGGGTGGCACGTGAGCTTTGTGAGGCTGTGGGCATATTTTCCTTTGTGAGAAAGGAGCCGTCCTGATCCTGTGGCTCTATCTGAGGGGTCCCTCTCGTTGGCCCTCTTCTCACCCCACCTAGGCAGCTGCTTGTACCTTTAGAAGACTGCACATGACTTCGTTTTGTTGACAAACACTGCACATTACTAGTAGTTTTCTTTTTTTTACATTTTAATGAGAACTGTTTATGTCATCATCTTCATCATTGTCCCCAGTGTTACATTTGTAGTGGCAAACTCTTCAACTGTACATGCAGAGTATTTCATATTGGCTCCCAGTCTCACCCCATGCTCTGGGAATTGCAGAGACTGTTGTAAACAATATAGCAACGAAGTGGGCATCTCCAGGCAGGTGGGCAGGTGGGCAGGCACTCTGCTAAAGGAGGGCCTTCCCAGCTCAGCACCCAGGGTTACCTGGCTGATATTTGAGGGCTAGCTAGGAGCAGCGCTGTAGCACGCAAAGAGATAAGAATGCTCAGGTGTGTGTAAGAGGAACACTTCTTTCTATTCCTCTTCAGCTTAGGATATACAAGTTACCACATGTGTAATGAATTACATTCATAGGTACGGGAAACATCCAGTGTAGATCACCAGGCGGATTCTATCTCCAGACTTTATTTTCCCCCAGAGCCAGTGATATGTTGCGGGTTTACCTTTTACCCAAGTGATCTCACTGGGATCACCCTCTTCATTTTGGCTGTTGTTGGTCAAGAGCAGAATCATTTTCCACTGGGGAAACAGTATGTGCAGAGACAGCCAAGCTACAAGCTGTTCCCATGCCCTTTGAGGCCAGAGCCATGCAACCTGCAGTCACAAGTGCTTGGTCCCTTGCAAGTCTATGAGCAGGACAAGGCCAGGGAGGACCTGAGCAGGGTTTGTCCAGCAGGTGTGACTCTCACCACAGCACCAAGGTATGGGAGTGTGACACAGCCATGCCTGCTGCCCATCCTGCCAAGCACATGCTATTTCCAGCAAGGCTTCTCACACAGCACTGCTAAACTTTGTGTCTGACTGCTCAGTGCTGTCTGGGATGACTGCCTTCAAGGCTGCATGGCAGAAACGGTTCAAGGCCGGCAGATTTGTCTTCTGCTCAACATAAAGCCTCAGCTTGTCCCTGAAAGTCTCCCCAAGGAAACTGTAGATGAGGGGGTTCAGGCAGCTGTTGGAGAAAGCTGCAAGGTTAACGATGTGGCCAGTCAGGGGGTAGGCATGGCGGAAGGACTGTTGGCAGGGAGCATCACCTGGTTGTGTCCGCTGTAGGAGGTGGACGCTGATGAAGACGTTCTCCGGCAGCCAGCAGATGAAGAAGACCAGGACCACAGCGAAGATCATGCGGAGGGCCTTCTGCCTCCGGGGACGTAGGCCTCGGTGCCTGTGAGCCTTGACAAGCACCCGGACGATGAGGGAGTAGCAGAGCCCAATGATGGCAAAAGGCACAATGAACCCCAAAGTGACCTCCAGCCACTGCACTTCCTTGACGTCTGCAAAGCAGAAGCAGGCCTCCTCAGTGTGCTGCAGGTGGACAGCCGTGAAGGGCACTAGGGTGGCTGAGACAGCGGCCATCCAAATGAGGCCGCAGCTAAGCCTGGCACGGTGCTTTGTGCGGAAGAGGCTAGAGCGCATGGCCTTGGCCAGTGCAATATACCTATCGAAGCTCATCCAGGTGAGGAAGAAGACGCTGCTGTACATGTTGATCTGCAGGAAGAGAGACATGAAAGTACAGAGCACAGCGATGTCATAATACTGCTCATCCAGGTTGAACACCTCAATCAGGGAGTCAGCCACCAGGATGAGGTCTGCTGCAGCCAGATTGATGAAGTACAGGTCCGGGATCGTCATCTTTTCACGGAAGCTGATGTTCACCACCAGTATCAGAATGTTCCCCACAAAACCGATGGGGAAAAGGAAGATGGTATAGAGGCAGGAGAGGAAGAGGCCAATAACATACTGCTGGTGCTCGGAGAGGTCACCTGTCTGGTTCACCAGGGCGGTGCCGAGCAACAGCTGGGACAAGTTGAGTTCTGGGGAGGTACTGTTGGTGGTTGCTGGCTGCACGGTGCCTGGGTAGATCTCCACATCAAGGATGTGGACTGGGGAGGTCGCATCCATGTCTTTACCACCCCACTTTCAGGATTTACCAAAAGGGTCACAGATATCTGTTTCAAACAGCAGTTCCATCTTTAGAAAGGAAGGTAATTATCTTTAACAACCAGGCATTTATATAGCAGGAAATGCTGTTATGGGGAGCTCTGTGATGGTTTGTCAGCTGCAGAAGCTGAAAGAATGGGTATGGTTGGTCTGCGGCAGCATCTTTGGGGTGCAGCAGCTGTTTCCTCACTGTGTGGGCACCTGGGAGAGCAACAGGAAAGGATTAAGGCTTGTAGCCTCTCTGGTGGATCCCATGAGCACTAAGGGAAGCCAGCGCTCTTGGCTTTATTATCTTGGGGAGATGGTGTCCCTGGGCTGAAGCAGAAGAAATGAATGTGGAAAATCTGCTTTCTTGGCTCAGAGCTGCAGGAGTTGCCTGGCTAAGTTGGAGACAGCTATGACTCATCCCCTGAAGCTCTGGGTGACAGTTAGATAGCAGGCGTACTGAGTAGCATAGCCACTGGGCATGGGAACCTTAGGAAAACTACTGTTTGTCAGCACAGGAAATAAAATTTATTTCATCCACTTCTGGGAAGACAAATAGCATGGGAAGGGAAAACTCCAGCTTTTGTGGAAGGTAGTTAGATTCAGAAAACCTGGTAGAATCAGCAGTCACTTAGAGTAAAGTAGGCAAAGTAAATCTAGCTTTTTCTGTGAGACCAGTACTAAGCTTAGGTGCCTAAAGTAAAACTTTTTCATAACATAGAATGAAAGAGAATAAGGAATAAAAATGGTCAAGAAATAACGTTAGCGTGGCATAGTGGTGCATGCCGTGTAATCCCATGTGCTCAGAGACAGAGGCAGGAGGATCGCTTGAGTATAGAGAATGAGGCCAGCCTGGGCAACACAGAGAGACCTCATCTCAACAAAGAAGAAAGGGATGGAGGGGAAAGAGAGAGTTAAAAATTTTATTCAATGTTTTAACAAACTACTGTAATATGTAATACATTTTAAACTGGTACTGTTGGTATACACCTATAATCTCAGCTGCTTGAGAGGATGAGGTAGGAGGATCACAACTTTGAGGCCAATCTGGGTAACACAGTGAGATCCCACCTCAAACTCCCAAAACAACACAAAAGACAAAAAACATTTTTGTAATACTGTTTTAACCTAGAAACTGGGTAGAGGAAACCCCCTTCAGCTGTTTGCAGTGGGGAGAGGGTGTGAGAATGGATGGGGGGCTTCTTGTCACCTGCAGCACTTTCTACAACCCGGAGTTCTCTGTGGCATGGCTGGGGTTCTTAATAGCGTGTTGGCAGCCTCTGGAGGCATTGGGTCATCAAAGCTGAGGTGGGTGCTGGCATCTAGTAGGTGAGGTTGGGGATGCTGCACAGGATGACCCCTCCCAGCAAGCGATCGCTGGCCCGCGTGTCTCATTTTACCCTGAGATCATTAGGAAGCTTTTTTAGTGGTACAAGGGCAGACCAGTGATTTATTGACCTCTCAAAGATACTGCTTTAAAAAACAAACAGGAAAAAAAAAAAAAAAAACCACGAAAGAAAAAGGAGGGAAGGCCTCCTGTTCTGAAAGTGTTCCATCGCCCAAGAGGAGCTGGGCAGGTAGGCTTGATTGTATTTGACTGTGGCACAAAAAACTTTGTGTTTTTTGTCTTCCGATTCGAGCAGTGTAAATGTCACTATTCTCAGGGTCTGGCTGCAGGGTTCAAGGCCACTGTGTTTAATATCTTTTTTAAAAACTGCCTAGCCTTCTGGTTTGCTCTTTCAATGTGGGAACCCTGGAGCATCTCAGGCAAATAGTACAGGGATGGTTTCAGGTGAGCAGACCCTCAGCCATAAACTTACAGGTATAGAGATGTATACCACAGTTTGGTATAATTTCATTTCTTCCCCCACTTGTCCTGACCTAGGAAATGGAGGCCATACTTCTGTTGGGTATACCGGCCCATGTCTTTCTAAAGCACATTGGGTTGGCAGGAGTACTGCACCACAGTACAAGGCAGAGCCTCAAGTGAGACACATTCCGGCTTGAATAGAGCTGGCAGGGTGCTGGACTGGATAAAAGGCACAGCCCCTGCTGCAGCCACTCTGGGTTCCCGTTTGCAAGGGGGAGCCTGAGCTGCTCTCCCCAGGGCACATCCTACCATTTCAGCCTCAGGGCTGCAGCTGTGGTCAAACCCCAGAACCCAGGGTGGGGTGCAAGGCTTACCTGGGTCACAGGCAGGGCCTCCCTGAGCCATCTGGGATCTGGACAGACCTTTCTCATGTTCCCCACCCTCGGCAGGTTGCTGGAGGTACACTTGGAATTTGTCTGCAGCGATAAAATCCTGGATTTGGGACCCTGTCAACAAGGCTGAGCATGAGAGCAGCAGGAGACACAGCCGCCTGGGGAGGCTGGTAGAAAGGTTCCCCAGGAAGCCTGTGGCTGTTGGAGGCGCTGTCTGGCCCCCTTGGCGCTGGGCCGGCTTTATAAGCTCCCAGGGCCCTGCTCATTGGGCCTGGCTGCCTCCTTTTAAGGCCAGCGTTAACCATTTTTTTGCTGGCCTCTTTTCTCCCATACTTTGGCAATGAGCTCAGTGCCAGTGGATACGTGGAAGTTTTCAGTGTAGTTGCTTTTCCTCTCTACTTTTTTTAAATTTGAAAGAATTATATTTGAAAGAAACATAATATATATGAAAGAAAACAAAATATATTTGAAAGAAAAATATTGTTTATGTGTTAGATAATAGTCTAGCATTGTTTGTTCAGACAAGCAGTACTTTTCCTATTTGTTTTAACACCTTACTGACTTTAAACATTTAATTTCATAAGTTAATGTAGTAGCATGTAAGTAACACATAGAGAATTAAAATTATGACTTTCATAAAGATATTTGCAGAAAATAATTTATACCCAAGAAACAGCAGGTATTTTGGCAAGAAATTCAGATTCCAAGTTGCTTTGCTGGTGTATTAGTCTTTTTTCCCTTCTGCTCCAGAGACCATCTGTTGGTGCCCGTCTTCCAGATGCTGGTGGTAGATGGATATGGCCCTCAGTCCCACTGCAGCCACTTCCCTAGGTGCTGCTGACCCTGACTTCTACAGGCTTGAGCCTGGCTTCTATCACTAGGCATCCCATCTACTACTTGTTGGGTTTTTACCTTCCACTTTGCTTTTTCGTTTGGAGTTCTTTGAGACAGAGTCTCACTGTGCAGTTTAGATTGGTCTTGAACTCATTGTGTAGCCCTGGCTGGCCTTGAACTTTCAGTAAGCCTCCTGTCAGCCTCCCGAGGACTGGGATTAAAGGTGTGTGTATATCTGGCTACCCTCTACTTTGGAAAGAGGTTGGCATGGTCACCTTGGGGCAGCAACAAGTTTCAGATTTGAGTATTCAGTTCTTGAGGTTTTCCCATTACCTTAGACCTGAGCTGCCCAGCTGAATTATTTGGTCTTCATAAAAATGAAATTTTAATTGATCTCCTTGTACTTTCCTGCTGGTGCATCTGTTTATTTATCTTTGTTTTGTTTTGTTGGGTTTTGGGGTTGGGGTTTTTTGTTTTGTTTTTTGTTTTTTGGAGGAGGTACTGGGGATTGAACCCAAGGCCTTTACACTGAGCTGCATTCCCAGCCCTTTTAAAAAAATTTTCAGACAGAATTTTATTAAGTTGCCTTAATGGGCTCAAACTTTTAATCCTCCTGCTTCAGCCTCCCAAAGTGCTCGGATTACAGGCATGCACCACAACACCTGGCTTCTTTTACCTTTTGATGTTTTGGGTGTTTTGGTTTGGTTTTGTACCAGAGAGCGAACTTACGACCTCGTGCTTGCCAGGCAGGTACTTAGGCCTCTGAGCTAAATCCCCGGCTGTTACCTTTTGATGTTTTAAAACTGTGAGTTTGGTCAGAGTCATCTTACATGTGCTAAACTAAACACTGCAGATTGCTACAACCCAAGGACAGGTGGAAGCAGCATGCACTCCTACAAAAGACCACCAGAGGCTTAGGGAAGCTGGTAACCAGAATGCAGGCAATCACCTGGTTGCTTGCTACAGTTTTCTTTCTGTAGTGAACAAAGCATTCTGTATGATACTGATTTGAAAACTTTCAGAATTGTGTTTTGCAACTAACATAAATATTTTTAAACAGGATATAGCCTTACATTTTTAAAGGAAAAATACTACAGTTTGGGGTTCTTCCAGCTGTAGAAATTCTGACTCTATCTACTATGTTAGCTTTTTTTATTTGAGTAGCATGGTAAAGAAAAGTTTGGCCCTAGATATCTTTTGACCAGCTGCAAAGCCAAGAGGATTTCAACATTAAAAATGCTCGTGACACCATTTTGAAAGAAATAAGTCATGAGAAAGTACAGCTTCCTCTTGAATTAAATAAATAAAATAAAAAATCAAGCCTTGAAATAGCCAAAGCATGTCACTTAAAAATAGCCACTCCTTGCTCTCACATACCCACTGCCCAGGACCTCACCGCCTGTAGGAGAGGTGAGAGACTGCAGGCCCCTCAAGGCCCTGAGTCTGCTGCTCCTTGACTTGCTAGTGGGTTTGCACAGGGTGGTCTAGTGGCAGATGCTCAGACTTTGAGCTCCTGATGCAGGACAGACCACTGCACTTGAAGCACCAAATAGTTCTACTGAAGAACTAGGTGGTTAAGCAACTTGTCAGATCACATAGCTGCTTAGTGCAGGGATGGGACTGAGTGGGAGGGACTTCAGTCCTGTGGCCCTCCAGAGTCTTGGGGAGGTTTCTGGAAAGCCTTAAGATCGTCTTTCACTTCTAAATCTGGCATCTGATAAGGGCCTCCTCTTGCTGTCATTCATGGAGCTCTGCCTGCCCTGCTTCAGAGATCCTTCTTCAGAGCTGTAGCTGGCTCTGAGCCACTGTTCCATTTACTGGTGTGGGACTGAGCCCCTAGGGACACAACATGAGCAGCTCCCACCAGGGGACCTGGGATCAAGCCATGTGGCATCCATCTTCCTAAGAGCCTTGGCTGCCACACTACATTATGGTCATGTCCAAATGCTGCTCTACTGTAGGATGTCCTTATGGATTTTCAAAGAAAGTAACATATATTTCTGTCCAAATCAGGATGGAGTGAATGGAAGTGGAAAGAACTGAGAGTCCAGTCAAATCAGCTTGCATTTCATTGGGTTTTCAAGCAGCCTGATACTTCCTAACACGTGAAGAACAAACACCAGTAAGAAAAGGTGGCTCATCCTTGGCCCAGAAGTCCTGGCAAGAGGCATCCCCAACCCCTTTCCTCACGGCTCATGCGCACAGCCATTTTCTGGGGCAGTCCCTCATTCCACCACCTACTGCACCTCTCCTCCCCATTTGCTCCTTCTGACTTTCTCATTTGCCTATTCTTTTAGGTGGCATGGAAACTGTCCCCACACCTTGTGATCCAAGTTCTCCCTCCTGAGGTAACCTGAAACCCTGAGGCACAGTATTGTGGTCCAAGTAGGCTCACTTTTTGCCATAGCCAGAGTCTCTCTGTCCAGTTCCTCTGTCCACATTTAACTATGTGATGTTGGCCATTTACCTGAGCTGTCTGAGCCTTCATGGCCATCTGTAAAATGGGGTGTTTGGGCTGTGGTAATGAAACTGGGTGGCTCTGTAAGATGCCTTTTGACAGTGTTGGTCCCCTGCTTTATTTGTGGGGGCTTGCCTTCTACCACTCTGCCACCACCTCTCAAGAGGCAGTGACCCAATTGAGAGTCCAGCCTCAGTGTCATTTGCCCAGATAAATCCAAGTGACCTCAGCTTTTCTCTTCTTTGGGCACTAACGAGGGAGGTGGCCTGTTGGTTAGAGGTGCTTGTGGGGTTGCTTGTGCACTATAACTTCCTCAAGCCACATCAGTGAGGAAGTTTAATCTATGTTGGAAACACAGCATGAGGCTTGGACGAATCCTCCTCTGGGTGTTTCTGCTCTCACAAAGGCAGACCTCATGCAGAACACTTAGGTGTTTTCTCTGATGATTCAAACTTAGGGGGAGCAAGGAGCTCAGAGGCTGTTCCTATTGCCTCCCACCTCAGTATGACTCTCACAAAGCACTTTCAAACAAATTGTCCTCAAGACAACCCAAACTGTTAACCAATGCAAGCACTAGTCACCCCTCTTCTTTATAAAGAAAGAGACCAGAGAGAACTACACAGGTCACCCAGCAGCAAGTGGCAGGGTGGGATTTTGCCCTCCTGGGTCTTTGCCCCCAGAGAGTCCTCCCCCACACCATCTTCCATTCTAGCTTTGTACGTTTGTCTCCCTGGATGCCAGCCTGTCCTTCACCTTGTGTCATGGGTCTGTGGAACTGGCAGCCAGCCCCTTGAGTGAGGTGAGCATCTTCGGGTGGCAGGACCCTAGGTATCACATGGGGTGTGTGCAACACAGATGCTATCCCCATTGTGCAGGCTGTTTCCTGGAGAAGGTCAAGCTTGGCGGTCTGATTGTGCTGTGTTTCTGGCATGAGAAGGAATTTATAGTGCTCAGGTTGTCACAGCCTCCGCCCTACAGCACCAGCAGGGAGCAGTCCTGGTGGCTCCATGGGTGTTGACTTTTTGGACAGCTGGCTCCTTTCTGTGGTTGCTGGGAGCGCCCTGGTCACTTCCTCTTAATTCTTTGAGAGCGATAGCAACCAGAACTTGGTGCATGTAGCTCACAGAAGTGTGGACAAATGATGCCTTCTACACTCTGCTTGGAAAGCATTTTTGGGTGGTATGCTCCAGAAGGAGAGGCTCCTGACCTGTGTCCTTGTCCCAGTCCCAGCTTCAGTGACCACCAAGGTGTGTTCCTTTGGGAGACCAGATAGGCTTCAATGATTTGCTCCACTCCCACCATCAGTTCTGATTTTCTCCTTTGAAGTTAAAGATTTCATACACGTTTGCTGTGGATGACAGTGTCTACTCGCTGCTAAAAATACACTTCGAGATGGTTTATTAGTTTACTGCTGGCTCTAGGTCTTTCTCTGACTTCTTATCTCTGCTGTGTCCAGACCTTTGTGACATGAATGGTAAGTGGCCAGGTGTAGAGACAGAGAGCCAGAGTCCAGGCAGCACCAGCTCCGTGGTGCTTGCCTGAAGCTTTGTGGCCTGGGTCCCCACAGAGGGGTCTTTGGTAGGATCTGGTGTCCCTGTGGAGAAGCCAGTGGTAGTGTGTGAGGTTCCTGTAGAGAGGTCTTCAATGGGGTCTAGAAATCCTATACAGGGACCTTTAGTGGGTTCTGTGGTCTCTTGCTGCTCCTGTTCCACCCCCAATCAGAGCATAGGCTTTTTTAATGTTTCATGTTGGGTCCCCTTATAAGCCTTTTTAAAAGACAGGATCCTACTGTTTGAGAACTGCCAGTGGACATTTTTGTGGTCAGGTTTCTAAAATTAGTCCTTTGACTGAATTGCTCAGGAACTCAGTATAACTAGAGACTCCAGGCTTGTCCTGTTTCTCTCCTTCCAGTCCTGGAATCTGTTGTTTCTGCCAGAAGCCCAAACACATGGGAGCTTTTCATGACCCTACCTGATTCTGAACTATGAGCTGCTGGCATCTGTTCTTGGACAGTACTTAGCAACTTAGAGGCATCCTCTTCTGCATGAGTGCCATGAAGGGTCTGGCCATGAGCCACTAAACGCTGGGTGAAGTATATAGATCAGCTGTTCTGAGGCACTGGAACAACAGGCATGCAGACCTGAGCCTGGTAGCCAGGGCCCTGTGCTCCCAGCCTGTTGTCTGAGACTGTCCTCATCCATAGCACAGACCAGGGATTCAAGCAGAGCAGGGCTGGATGCCAGAGCTGAGGGTACAGCGCTTGAATGTCTGAGAGGCCGAGAAGGTGCTACTGGGAGGGAACACACCATTGTGAGGAGAGACCTGCAAATCTGGATGGCAGTCTGGGCTCTGCATGGGATGAGGACTCACAGGGTCAGTCTGAGAGCAGCTAATGGTCTGTAGAGTAGCCAGAGTAGAGAACCATCTTTGAACACATATGCAGTAGTACTGTTTTCTGTTGCTATAATGAGATACCTGAGGCTAGGAAAGACATTTAATACACCAGAGGATATATATCCTCTTTAATAAATGGTGCTGGGAAAATTGACTATCCACATGCAGAAGATTGGCTGTAGACCCATCTCTCTAACCATGCACTAAACTAAAATGAAAATGAATCAAAGATCTAAATGTTCAAACAGAAACACTTAATTTGCTAGATGATAAAATAGGTACAACTCTTGAACACAGGTATAGGCAAGGACTTCCTGAACAGAACCTCAGTTGCACAAGAAATAATACCAAGAATCAACAAATAGGATCATGTAAAATTTAAAAGTTGCTGCATTATGAAGAAAACAAACAACAGTGAAGAGACAACCAACAGAATGGTTGCCACCTATTCCTTGGACAGAGGACTAATATCTAGAATTTATAAAGAACTTAAAAAAATCAGAACCCTCCTCAAATTTAAAAATGGGCAACTGAAAAGAATAGACACTTCTCAGAAGAATTACAAATGGCCAGTAAGTACGTGAAAAGATGTTCAACATGGCTGACTGTTAGAGAAATGCAAAGTAAAACAACACTGAGGTTCCCTCTTACTCCAAAAAGAATGTTATCATCCAGAAATCAAATAATAACAAATGCTGAGTGGGCATGGTGCCACATGCCTGTAATCCCAGCATTCAGGAAGCTGAGGCAGGAGGATCACTGCAAGTTCAAGGCTAGCCTGAGCTCTACATAGTGAGTTCAAGACCAGCCTGAAGTACTTATCAAGACCTTGTCTGAAAAAGAAACAGATGCTGGCAAGCCTGCAGGGAAAACAGAAACCCTTCTACATTGTTGGTGGGAATGTAAACTAGTATAACCATTGCAGAAATCAGTATGGCGATTCCTCAAAAACTAAAAGTAGACATTCTGTTTGACCCAACTATTCTCCTAGGTATCTTCTCAAAAGAGTCAAAGACATCATATTACAATGATACGTGCATACTCATGTTTATAGCAGGACAGTCCATAATAGCTAAATCTTGGAGACAACCTGTATGCCCGTTAACAGATGAGTGCATAAAGTAACTGGTGTTTAATCACAGCGGAGTACTACTATGCTGTAAAGTAGGAGAAGCTCAGGTCATTTACAGGAAAATGGATGCACCTCAAGACCATAATGTTAAGTGAAATAAATCAGACAAGCTTTAATATTCCATGTTTCTCTTATATGACAAACCCAAAGTATAAATAAAGAGCAAAATAAAAGATCGATAATAAGAAACAGAGAAATAGATCTGTTGCAGATAGGAAGGGGACAAAGAGATGGAAAGAGTGGAAGAGGATGAAAAAAGAATTCAGACGCATTATACACATGTACCAGTTTCCCATGAGGAATCTAATCATCATACATTGTGAATGTGTACTACTTTTAAAAAATAAAAACTGGGAAAAAAAGAAAATGTGACCCTGTGATTCATTTTCTTGCGAGAATGGGACATATCACAGCAGGTGACATCATGATGAGAGAGACCAGGCAGGTGACTCCACAATCTCCCACTCAGCCCTACCTCTCTACCCCAACAGTACCATGCTGGGAACCGAGTTTCCAACACAGGAAACCTTAGGGGATGCACTCAAAACATTTCCAAACCATAGCAGCACATGACAGTTGTTAGAGACCCACCAGGGATGACCCTTAGTGTCCAGGCTAGATTAGCTCCAGGGTTAGCATTCCTGTAGATCCTAATTGCCAAAGCTAAACAAGAAATCTCAACAGAATCATGAGTATCTGCAAGTAATAACTGCCCGCCAAAGTAAACTTTAGTACTCTATAAAGAGAGACAATAAAATTCAAACATTCAGCAAAGAAAAGCCACAGTGTCTGGCATCTAAACAAGTGACTATATTGTGGGAAAAGGTGGCCATCAAAGGTTTCTCTAGGACTGTTCCTGGATGATTCCCCTGGGTAGCGGAGACATGCTTCTCAGACTCCCAGCTTTGTCATTCCTCCCTGGTGCCGCCTTGGGCATGCTGCCGGCAGACCTCACTCTTGCACACACTGTATCAGTTTTACAAGTAAGTATAAGTGAGTGAAAGAAGGAGAAATAGGAATCTTTTAAAGCATTTAGGAATTTTAATAATGTATCACAGCTACTCCACTGTAGAAGATCCAAATCTTTTCTTTTATGAAGAAATTTGCAAAGATGTAAATGCTGAGGGAAAAAAAACTCACCATAGACATGCTTTTGTTCTTTAGTTCTCATACCAACATTAAAATAAACATTAAGCCCTCTAGCTATAGATTTTGTAAAACTGTAGAAACGTCTTCCGCCAGCATGTGTCTTTTCTCTACTTAACAAGAAAATATTAATAAAACTCAGCAAGAATGACAGATGTAAACTCTGGAATCAGATGAATGACTGTGTCTTGTATTTTGTGTTTTATGTGTCACCAGTGTGTCTGCAGACATGTCAGATGGAACAGGCAGGGCTTTGGAAACGTGGATGCTTTACTGGCCTGCCAGACCTTCTGAGCACAGGGCTTACCACCTGCCAGGTCTCAGTGGAACAAAACGGCTCTGGAATTAAACCAGCTTTCAGGTGATACTCTCAAAGTTCTGATGGTGATGACAAAGTTTGAAGAGAACTTTCATGGCAAGATTTCTGTTGCCTGGATTTCCTGGCAACAACTGTTTAGGACCAGATTACAGGGTGGTCACAGAGTTATTTGAATGACACTTTTATTTCCGAGTTTCCCTTTCTGTCCTTTGGTTGGGGTGGGAGCAGAGGAATATGCAAGCAGTAGACAAGCTGATCATGAGCCCCCAGCCACAGTCAGGACACCTCCAGCTGCATGGAGACATATCTTTGGCAGTCTCTGCTCCCACATCAATGCATCTGCCACATGCACGGTTGCTTGAAGTGTGACTGTTGTTTTGGACCTTTGCATAGATTGAGTTTAATGCCCCACACCTGATTTTTAATAAGCATCTTCCAAACCTTAATGTCATCCCCCTTGGAGCTTCCCAGGAGAATCTGCATTACAGCAAATAGGTAGTTTTTCCTAAATGCCAGGAAGGCTCTGCTGGTGTGGTTCATGTGAGCAGGCTAACTCAGACTTAGTCCCCTATTCTGCTCACAGGGACTCTATGACCAGTCCCTCCTCTTCTGCACTTCTGGTCAGCGTGCCCTGGGAGGTACAGTAGCATGAGTCTACCAGGCTGGTGACAAGGAGAGTGATCAGAGGAACAACTCAGCAGGTTGTGAGCATCTTGCCCTTCAAGGAGCCAGTGTCCCTCTGCAGCTTCCAGCCAACCCATTGCAGGAACACCATGTCATAAAACAGCCCACAGGCAACCATTCTTAGCGTGACAACCAGCACCACCTGATAAAGTGAAGCTGCCCCCTTCTAGGCAGGAGCTGGTTGCCAGCTTGAGAACAAGACCTCCAGAGAGCCAGTTTGAGAACAAGGCCATGCATGAAGCCCAGGTTGAGCATCACAATTTTGTATTCAGGCCACACAGTCAGCAGGTGCACTTGGCACAGAGTGGTTCTGTGCAGCTCCCCAGATGTGCCTAGGAGTATCACCACAGTCAGTGAGCTGCAGGTGGCCCAGTCCCAGGTGGCAGCCAGGCTCACCACAGGCTTCAAGGAACCCTGGCCAAAGGAGCCCAGCAGTAGGGACAGGACAAGCATGGTTCCCTGCAAGTACTAAGCATTGAAATAGCAGAAGTTGGAAAGGGACAGAACCCCAAAACCTAGGTTGGTCATAGACGTAGTTGGGCCTACTGGCTCCATTGAGTGACATTAGTGTCACCAGGATGCTAGTGACCATGAGGTCTGAAAGCAGCACCTCCAGGGCTCCCAGCATGGTATGGCCCCAGATGAAGGTGATCAAGTCGAAGAGCCCGGTCACCAAGCTCAGAGGGACAAACAGCAGCATACACACACACCCCAGGAGACAAGTGTGCATGGTTATAATTCCTCAAAGGTTAGGGACACATGGCTCAGGTACTGGATCCAAGACACGTGAGAGTCCATCTCCAGGGGAACCTCTCTCATCTGTAACAGAAGCACATGCCATGCAGTCATGGGGCACGTCCAGTGAGAGACAGGCTCTCGGGGACAGAGGACAGAAGATAGCCCCCAGCCTCGGAGTGAGAAGCTTGCTCAGAATGGTGATGTCTGGGCCCAGTCCTATTTTGAGGGCATGTGGGTGCAGGAAGTGGTGTCTCCAATAGTAGAGAGGCCAGTGCTATGAGATGCTGGAGGTTGAGGAGCAAGGACCCCTGCCTCCTTTCTAAAATTCCATCTCCTGCCATCACCTCCCGCCAGGAAGAACCTCATTCCTCGTCAGCTAAAAGACATCCTGGGGCACAGTCCCAATGGAGTGCTACTCTGCTGGAACAAGTGACTAAGCACAGAACTCTGTGAGCCAGCTCTTGGCAGTACTGTCCTCCCTGAAGAGAGAGTTCCAAGGAGCAGAGTTCTAGGATTTCTGATTTTGAGTCACTCAGCGCCTCCTGCTTATTTTGGTTGTGGCCTCTGTGCATTTCATGGGAGTTGCCCAGAATCCACACTTCTTGGAGGTAGGGCATGACTTTGCATTTGTAATCTGGCTTCTGAACCCTGAGTAATTCTTCCATCAGGGACCTCTTACTGCTCTTAACAGACTGTGGCAGATTGGGGATGCTGGCTTCTGGGATTGTCAAGACTCTTGCCTTTCAGCCGGGAATTGTTTTATTACAGTGGCTATAAATTCCTGGGGCTGGGGCTTTAAACAATGAGTTGTTCTGCAGAGCTGTCTCTGGTTACTCAAATAATTTTGTATCTATACAAATATCCCCTCTCTCCCTTTAAAATTTAACTAAATAGTCGATCAGGCCAAGAGATAGCATTGCTGTTTATTGAAAGTAGTAAAATTGGAAGCACAAGTTTGGAGATGGGTGCTGGGATTTGAAGCCAGGGCCTTCCCCAGTCCATTTTTATTGTTTATTTTGTGACAGAGTCTCAAGCAGTCCTCCTGCTTCAGTCTCCCAGAGTGCTGGAAACGCAGGCACGCACCACCACCATGCCTGGCTGGACGCATAATCTTAATGGAAAGCTCGAGGCTGGCCCGCCTCAGCCATCTCCGAATGGGCTGCTGCCCTGGACCGTGCATGTTGTGTACACACATATGTGGGAGCATGTGCTGCTGCAGACCCAGGATTAGATACATACAACATGACCACAGATTGCAGACTTGAAACTCAGAAATGGAGAGGGAAAGTGAGCAGCCGGTTTCCTCTTAATGTATAACAGCCAGAATAGCGTGCCACGTCCTTGGACGTGTACCCTATAGACTGAACCATACTGTCAGCCTCTATCAGACTTTTATCAGTAGGTGCTCTCACATGAGACAGGCAAAGGACTACAGGTTCAACCACAGGAAGCCCTGGCCCTGAAGTGAGGAATGTGCCACGTCACTTCAGTCCAATTTCTCAGCCCCCACTGCACCCACATGTCCTACTTGTGTTCCAGGAGAGTGGCCCACATAGCTCCCGTTCTCGCCCTGTATTCCTCCTCCAGCTTTCCTTCTGCATCAAGTACATTTTTAGGATTTTCTTTGGTGACAGCCCTTTAGTGTTTTCTGGTGCTGGAAACTGTCTTTGTTTAAAACTGTGATGGTTTTCTGGGATTAGAATGCCAAATGGTTTTGTTCACCCTGTGCCAGCACTCAGCTTCCTGTGCTGGGACTCTGTTCTTTGCATCTTCACCTGTCTCCTTGCCTCATTTTTCGCTTCCTTCCTAAATAATGGCCAGACGCCATCTTCCTCAATGATGTTCTCTGCAGACTTGTGTTTTAGTCACGGTCTTTCCTTTTAGCTATGGCTCTTCAGCTCCTAAAACTGTCTTTCTAGTTTTTAGCTTTAGTTTTTGTTTTGTATTCCTGGAGGTTGTGTTGTGGTGTTTTCAAAATCTGACATCCTTAAAGGTTCCCCTTCCTTGACTATGTCTTCAGGCTCATCTTTTAATTTCTATTTCTGGTTACCATTGGATGATGTACTTGAAAACTTAGAAATAATTTGTGAGAGAGTAGTATGCTCCAGAGCATGTTTGTTTGTGCTTCCATGAGGCCGCTGAGAACTCCCCACATTTGCAGGGAAATACAGGACCCCAGGCCAGTCCAGCATGGTTCTGTGTGACCTTCCATTCTGGTGCCCCTCTGTGTCTGTGCATGGGTCTCATTCGGCTTCTAGGTCAGGCCAGGCTGTTGCTGGAGGTCTGTCTTCAAGGAGCAGGTCTGAGGGGGCGAAACACTCCCCATCAGTGTTATTCACCCTTTTTTTGCCTGGTAATACTTACATCTTGTCTTTTGGGGAGTTCTTGCTTTTAAATATTTACACCTCCCCCTACCAATTCTTGTTTGTTTGTTTGTTTGTTTGTTTAAGTGGTTTTCAGTATGTAACAAAGCCCACTATTATCAGAACAAGAGTCCAGGGCAGGTCACTCTTACCTGTGAGGGGCCTTCTGGTGTCTTGGCACTACATGGGGCCACCTTTGACCAGCATGCCCTTTGTCCTGCAAGCCTGCAGGGGCCAGGTGGGGCCACACACTCCTGAGTGTGTGTCTGGCTCTTTTGGTTTAAAGAGACACAGAAGTGAATTGTGATGTTTTCCATCCGCTAGTACTTAAGGACCTGAGCGGAATGGAAATTAAGAATCATGACCACCCTGAGAGGAAGTGAGTTGGACCATTTGTCTCACCAGGCAGAGTGGGAAGAAACCTTCTGAATGCTGACCGCAGATCAGGGGACAGATTGGCTCTCCAGATAGCCAATCTTTGCAGCTGGTCAGCGCTTCATGTGGGTGACTGTGTCTGTGAATGTCACTGGCAGGTCCTGCCCTGGCTGTCAGCAATCAGTTCTGCTCTGATTTGACTGTGGCCAGGCAGATAAAGATGGTGCCTGCCCTTGTCCCTGAGCACATCAGGGCTGCATCAGCCCCCTGGAAAGTCTGGGCTGATGCCTGCCACACAGGAGTTCTTCCCTAGGGCAGGAGAGGACCTTTCTCAGGTGGTTAAATATGCTTGCTGTACTATCGCTCACCTTCTTGTGTTTCTAGCTTCACCGCCTGCTCTCGTGGAGCGTTTGGGTCTCCATGTCCCAGTCATGAGGCTGGTACCAAAGTGACCTTCCCAGGCTAGGCACATAACAGGAAAGGAACCCTCTGCGTAGTAGTGCTAGGCTTTCCCTACTTTCCTGATGTCCAGGCCATGCTTCACTAGGCTCCAGTAATGTCAGGGCAGGAAAGTTGCATAGGCACAAATGCCATGTATACCCTGACAGCCCACCCTTCTTTACCTTCCTGGTCTCTGATGCACACCTAAGCCCTACAGCACGGGTCCTGCTGAGGCCAGCTTGTGAGGTATAATGGGTACCTGAGCACTGCCTGGGCATTCACCTTAATGGTGTGTGCCACCCAGTGGCCCTGAAGCATGTCTTGGTTGGGAGGGGCCAAGCTTCCTGAGAAATCTGAGATCAGCCTCCATAGCTGGCCACTGGGGGCTGGATCCAGGCCTCACACTTACTCAGCCACTGAGCTACACTCCAGCCCTTTTCCAATTTTGTTTTAAGACAGTCTCACTGAGTTGCCCAGGTGATCCTTGAACTGTGATGCTCTTGCCTCAGCCTCCAGAATAGCTGGGCCTACAGGTGTGCACCACTGTGCCTGGCCACTTTGTGTGTGTGTGTGTGTGTGTGTGTGTGTGTGTGTGTGTGTGTGTGTTTTACTGGAGATTGAACCCAAAGCATTTGCTCCAGCCTTTCCTTTGTCTATATTTTATTTTGAGATAAGGTCTTACTAAATCACTAAGTTGCCCAGGATGGGCTGGAATTTGTGATCCTCCTGCCTCAGCCTCCCAAGGTACTAGATTACAAGTATGTACCACCTTACGTAGCTCACTCTTTCTTTTTGACTTAAGAGATAGTATAACAAAAACCTGAAGAATATCTCTCCAGAAATCATCTACAATTCAGTTTTTGCTGCCCAACTCCTTGCTCATCCTCTCTTGGCTCCCATGTACTTTGGGCTTCTTTTTGGCTTTTGTGGTCTTTTACTCCCCTTCCATCCTCACCTTAACCACCCCCAAAAGAGATGAAAGAGAGAGAAGGAAGAAGGAGTACAAGACAATGGGCCAGACAGGGAGTCCGGGTTGAGCTGGGGTCCTAGGCGTCACATCCTGTGCTACTAGTGGTTCTCTGGTTATTTGCTGGTTGCTGGCCAGAGCATTTCATGGCTTAATAGCCCACTCAGACCACAGCCTCCACATGAGCAGAGCACACTGTACAGTGGAGGCAACTGAGTCATGGGGGAGGTGTTTTGCTCTGGTCAGCAGATGGCTATCTGTGTGATAAAGATGTCCGTCTCAGTAGTTTGTCCAAGAAGCTGCATCTTGGTTACCATGTTGGTTATTTTTCTCCCATTGCTGGGGAAAAATACTTGACTCCCCAAATTGGGGGGGGGGTCTTTAGCTCACAGTTTGTATAGGTGTTAGTCCACACTCAGCTGGGCCAAGTGACATGGCAGAGGGAAACAGCAAAAGCAACAAGAGCAAAAAGGGAGGAGCACAAGAGCAAGCCTATTTCTCTCCTTTATACTGCATGCAGGCTACCTGCCTCAGGGCACATGTAGCACTTACACCCATAATCCCAGCATTGGACCATGAGTCGCAAACTCTAGAAGCCCACCTCCATGTATGAATGAAACATAGCATAGACACATGCCATAATAGTTACTTTCTCATCACTAAGACACAATACCCAACATACACAGATTAGAGGAGGAGAGGTTTATTTTGGCTCATGGTTTGTAGAGATTTCAGTCCATGGTCCACTGCACCAAGACCAGACAGCATGACACAGAAGCTGCTCACCTCATGGCAGACAGGAAGCAGAGAGGGAGGAGACAAGAAGGGAGATAAACCCTTGTGAGTCATACCTCAGTGACCTGTGTATTGTGACGGCCCCACCTCCTAAGAGCAAGTCAGCTATAAGCCCCCTAATCCAGTCCCCTCCCAAGAGCCTCGCCTATGAGCACATGAGCTCTGGGGGAGACATCTATCGGTAAACCATAGTATGTGCATTGTTTTAATGCCCATGTTTAAGAATCTTCACATGAAGAGGGAGACCAAGATGATGCAGTGGTAAGCAGCAGAGAAAGAGCCTCTTAGAGAGTCACAATCCACACATTGGCATATAGCAACATGAGTAAGACAAGAAGGAGGGAAGTGGGTCCCCTGGACCCAGGGAGAATCCAAAGTGCAAATTGAAGCCCATGGAGAGAATGAAGAGAGAAACCTCAATGAAGAAGAAGTAGGTAGCCAGTGGCACCTTCTCCCTGAGACAGGACTCACTGGACGAGAAGAGCAGTTCAAACCTGCAGACACACGGTGACGCTGGCAACCCCAGAGACCTCTGCAGAGAAATGCAGCAGTGGACGTGAAGGACTGGGCAGGCTGGTGTGGATGTGTGGAGGGCTCAGTTCTCCTGCAGGAGAGAGCAATTGGCCTGGAGCCATCTTGGGAGATGGGCCAGCTGAGATCAGAATTCTGAGCTGCTGCTGGCTCCATCTAGCAGTTCCCAGCTGGGCTCAGACCTGAGGAAGGTGCTCAGACAGTTGTGAGCTGAATGAATCTGTTCTAAGCCAGAAAGCACAGGCTTGCTGAGATTATCCACTATCACACCAAAAAGCTACTGCTGGCTTGCTGGTATGGATCAGGACTCGGACTGCACAGGTTGTCTACCAGTGAAAGCAGAGACAAACCTAGAAGTGGACTTTTGTCCCCGCTCTTACTCTTGTTTGTTTTTTGTTGTAGTGGTGGGTTTGTTTCTCAAAAATAAAAGGGACAATGAGCAGCTGCTAGATGAGACAAAGAATAACTTAAGATTGATTGGAGTAAAAAAAAAAAAAAAAAGCAGGAGCTACCACAAATAATATTAAAAAGAAACTGTTCACAGATGTCATGGCAGAAAACTCTGGTAGAGAAAAAGAATTTGACATACAGATAAGTGCGGCATATAGAACTCTAGTTAGCCACAATCAAGAATCTTCACATGCTGAGATCTACTCTCTTTGGTGTGCACTGCAAGGGCTCTGGTCCTGTCCTCTCCTCCTTCACATGTGTGGTGGCTGTCTGTTCCGTGGTGGTCGGTCCATCCCCGCAGCCCTGGCTCCAGTTTGCCTGCTTCCTACTTCTCTAGACCAGCAGGCAAGGGAACCTGTGTGTGTGGAGCCCCGTGTATGGCCCTCTCACAGGAGCCTTCATGATATTTTGACTCATGCAACTAAGACTCTGTCACTTGGCAGTCTAAGTAGTATTAGGCTGCAGATGCACCAAAGGGTTGCATCCAGTCACCAGGGGCTATGAAAAAGCTGCTTCAGTACAATACAGATTCTTAAGTTAGCACGGGCTTTCCTTTCCCTGGGCACCTCCCTAAAAATGGCACTGCGGGCTTGAGTGAGCTTGAAGCAGTGTCTTAAAGGTGCCCTCACCATTGTGCATTCCCGCCAGAACTTGTACCTTTAACTCTAGCAGGAACAAAAGTTGGGGAAGGGCTGCCAAGGTCAGCTTGGATTCCTCCAGGAGCTCCCCCCAGGGCAGTGCCTTGAGAATGTCATGTTCTTCACAGCAGCTCTTGGCTGTCTCTCTGTAAATAGCCCCTTGGGGTGATTCCCAGAAGCCTGGCCCCCATACCCAGAACTTCTTCCTGGTGCTGGAATGGAGTGGAAGGGAGTTCAAGTTCCACTCACCACACTGGTTTTTTGAGTATTTTCCAAGGGTCTTCCTGCATGTTATTGTCTGTGTCATTGGGTATTTCTCATAGTACTGTGACTAATTACAATGGAGGAGAAGCCTCAGAGGGGGCCTTGGAGTAACATCCAGGTGACATGTGGAGCCAGCAGAGGCCACCAGCCTCTGACGCTGGTCCAGCAGTCTGAGAGGGCAGCATGGGAAGCTGGCTCTTCTCTATCCTGTCCCCCACCACAGCCCCCTGCCATCCATTGCCATCAAAGGTCCTGAGGCTGCCCAGTTTCAAGAATTGAGTCTCTCTTAAGTGTTAGGAAAAATAGCCTTGAAAGATAAAGATAAAATACAATTCCATTTTTCTTGAGTCTTCCAAAGAAAGCATATTTATCATCTTTTTATACACAGAGATATGCACAGAGACCCATCTAAACATTTGTACACACATGTATACACACATGTACATGTGCACATGCATCTAGGAGACATGGAGCCCCTCCTGCTCCTCATGTACCGTGGAGTGTCTAAGAATCACCTGGAAACCTGTGCCTCATGAAGGCAGTAGAAAGATGAAGACAGCCAAAGCATTGGGTCTCCAGGTTTCCCCAGCCTCCCTCAAGAAATCTCTGCATGCTGTTCTCAAAAGCCATGTGACTTAGGAACAGATGGGCTACCTTTGTATGTCTTCAAGGCCTCCTTTCCAAGCACTCCTTCCTCAGAGAGGCTCTCTGGCATCCTGAGCCGTTAGGGCAGAGAGAGGAAGGGTCATCTGGCAGGAGGGTGAAGACCTCAGTCTGGAGGTGACCTTGGTGCCCTGCTGGAGTCCCTTTGCCCAAACTGCCCCCCACTGCTGTGCACAGCTCCTCTCCAAAGCTGAGGAGGACTACATGGAAACTGGGCAGGCTGCACATGTTAAGAGTCCCGTGAAGCACCGCCCTATAGGCTGGAACCAACACCATCCCCATTGGTGTGGACTGTGTGTCACCAAAGGCTACCAGAAGCGCTGAGATCCAAAATCTTGGGTTGCCTCCCTGGGGCTCCTAGTACCTTCTAAGCATGGGTATTTTGGAAGAGGGTCCCCACAAGCAAGGAATTGCCTCAATTCAAAGCAGTTGGAAAGTGAGCTAGCCATGTGGGGAAACTGAGGAAGGGCACAGCTGTAACTGATGGGGGTGCACTTTTTCTGGGTAGAGGTGGTATAGGGCACTTGATGTCCTTCTGGTGCCTCAGTTCCTAATAGTCTCTGTATGGTTTGCCATGTCAGTCCTGGAGTTGTACTCAGCAGCAGAGGAGGCAACTTGTCCAGCCTTTCCTATTCCTGTGGCATCCAGCAGTGACCCATGGGGTCCAGGCCACAACAGCAGGGCTCACAGGTCTCAGGGAAAGTGAGGAGCAGCCTCATACTGCTGTGCCCTGGGTATCCTACAGGGCTATTCGTGGATACCTTCTGGCACCCAGCCCTCCATGGCACCTCTGTGCCCTGCCTGGCTCTGCTCTCCACTGCCTGGCTCCTCTGCTGCCACAGGTCTCTGCCTACTTCTAGCCAGTCGCTCCCAGCAGGTCCTGATGGAGTGCTGCCTGCACTGGCTTTGGGAGCCCAGTGGGGAATCCCAAGGGTACCTGGTCAGCCAGAGCCAAGCAGGTGAGCACCGGTAGAGTGCTTGGGAAGGCAGTTGGTGAGCAGCCCCGCTGACCCAACTGCTTCCTCTGAGAATGCTAGAGGCTCCTTCATACATGGACTGCATCTAAAGGAGCAAGCTCCGCCCTAGGGAGGGCATCTTTGTGGATATTTGATCCTGCACTTGGGCATCTCTCTGGGCTGCAGCATGCCTGTTAGCATGTCAGGAGCCATGTGTAATCACTCCTTGAACACAAAGCTGCCTTGTGCAGAGGCTGCTCGCAGGACCCTGCCACTGGCAAAGTCCAGCCCACTTTGCTTGTTCTGCCCTCTAGACAGAAGAGTGGACATCAGGGGGCCCACACTGCCTGCCACAGTCGACCAGACAATCCCAGGTTCCATAGCCCGTGCAAACACATGCACTCCAGGCATGTCTACTGCAGAAATGTGAATTACATTCTGCCAAATCAGGCTCTTCCTATACTTTTGTCCTGTAGTGAAAACCTAGCAGTAGTTATCTGGCAGCTCTGTTAACACCCCACACATTTTCTGACCCTCCGCAAACCTTGTCCAGCTCTATCTTTACCAAATAGAGCCACTATTGACCTTTCCTTAATGAGGAAGCTGAGCATCTGCTCTTATTTCCAGAGCCAAAGTCGAGAAAAAAAAAATCACATTTTCTTTTACTTAATGGATCTTGGATTTTCAGAAAGAAACTTCCCACAGCTGTGAACTCACTGTAGCCCCAAGGTTTTTTCCCCAGCTGGCCTCAGACTTGTGATCCTCCTGCTGCAGAACTTCTACAGAGCTAGGGTTACATTATGTATCACTGTGAGCACCAGTGAGGTGCTCAAAGCCCTGAGGACTGGCAAGAACCCCAGAGAGCCTCTGGACACCAACCATCATAACAGTGCCACTCCTGGCATTTCTCACACTCACTTGACCTGACATCTGTTCGTGTGGCTGCAGGATACAGCTTTCCTGGCAGTCTTCAGTAGGTCCATAGATCCACATTCTGTCCCGCCTTGCAGAATGGTCCCCAACTTGTGACTCTATGAGCCTGGAGCCCCAGTGACTGGTTCCTGGCAAGCTGGAGTCCCAAGCCTCATCCTCCCCTGTAAAGGCACACAGGGCTGTGGTGCTATTGGAGGATGAGGCATGGGATGAGTGGGTTTTTGGAGTCAGGAAGCCTGCTTTTCCCACTGCCCTGCCTTATTTGGGTTGCAGCATTCCTTGCTGACTCCTGGGCCTTCCCCCAGGTCTTGGCAGGGCACTGAGGTGGAAGAGCCCTGGGGCCTGGCCTAGCCATCCACTTGCCTGTACACTGTGGCACAACAACCTCCTCTCCTTGACAGACTCAGTTGCCCTCACTGTGGAGAGAGGGCACCAGCTCCTGTTCTGAAGCTGGGTCCCCCATACACCACACCCTGTCCCTGGTTGAATGAATGGACCTTGTGCTGGCCTCCACTCCTAGAGTCCATCCTCTGGCCCATAATGAGCATGTGCTTGGTATCATGGCTGCCTTGGGACAGAGAACTGGCCAAGGGCAAAAATCCTGGGGACAGACAATGGTGTGAGAGACCTCACCCCAGACAGGCAACCAAGGCACTACTGGCTTTTGTGTTTGTTGTTCCAGCAGCTCTAGGGAGGTCCAGGGATTAGTCAAGAGGGCCTCTGGTCTCATGAGCTGAAGCGTTGGGACTTTGTCATTGCTATGGCAAAGCAAAAGTGGCTTTCTCTGTGGCTCTCCTGCCTGCAGAGGATTCTGAGCCCTTGGAGAGACTACAGGCTGCTGGCCCCACCTGCGTTGGCTCTTCTGTTAGGACGAGAAATAAGTGTACACCTTGGTTCCCCTGCCTAGAGCCAAGGAGGCCTCTGTTTTGTGATTGTCCTCTTGCTGGCCATGGGCACCTCGGTTCCAGGGCCATTAATATAAGCTGTTTGCTGTTGTGGCAAGGGTGGTCCAGGCACAGCAGGAACCTGTGTGGTACCTGGTGGGGTCTCTGTTGGTACTCTGTGGTGAAGCCCTGCTATGCCTTGTGCAGCTCTGTCTTGCCTGGCCTCAGCCCAACCAACATGAGGCCAGGTGCGGCATCTCCCTGGCCTTGACTCCCTCCTGTGAAAGGGCAGTGGCAGTAACACTCATGCTCAGTGGTCATAGAGAAGATCATCTTGAGAGACATAGGTGAGAAGGTAAAAGGACACAGAAGGCCTGTGTTTGGGGGATGAAAAAAAGGTAGTGACAAAGTAGCTTCATTTCCCACCTGCTATGGAAGGCCAGCCCCAAGGCATGAGTTCAGTGTGTCTGTGTCATGTCTGTGGTGTAGGCCTGGTCTGTTGTGTGGTCTGTATACATCCATGGTGTGGCCTGTGCACATCCGTGGTACAGGCTTGCTGTATCTTTAGTATGGTCTGTGTACATTCATGCTGTGGTTTTGCGCATCTATGGTGTGGACTACATATGTCAGTAAAGCAAGCTTGGTGTGTCCACAATGTGAGTTCAGCATGTCCATGGCATGGGCTCTGCATGTTCATCATGTATGCAGTATGGGCCATGCATTTCTACGGCACAGACTCTGTGTGTGTGTGGCATGGGCTCTGTGTGTCTCAGCACATCAGATGCTCATGGCAGCCCATCTGGGAACAGAAAAGCAGAGGGGAGTGAGGGGCAGGTGCTGCTCAAAAATGCCATTGAATGTGGTTGTCACTGGTAATATTTAGTTTATTTTGGAATTTGAATGAAAGAAGTCAAAGATGCCTCTGCTCATCTAGTGGTAACATGATAACTTTATGCCAATAAGGGACATGCTCTTTGCTAGACAGGGACTGCCAAGACTAACCCACGACAGAAAGCTTAATCAGTCCTGTAACAGTAAAATTAAATTTGTCATTCTAACACCTCTACAAGAAATGACTAGGCCTGCTGGGCTCAGTGATTCAGCGAGCCCAGCAATAGTTGTTCACAGACTGCAGAGCTGCCCTGTTGCAGACGGGTAGGTGTCTTTATAATCGCACTCAACTCAGTCTCACATGGAGAGCAGTAGTTAGCGAGGGCTTCCTGATACAGACCCATGTTGAAACCAGGATCAAGGCAGGGGTCTGGGAGCCCTGCAAACAGGGAGTCTGGAATGTGGTCTGGGAATTGGAAGACCATTGTGGATCCAGCTTAGCATGTCAGGTTATGCAAAGAACCCTTTGGCTCTGGGTCCAGTGCTCCTCTACCCAGAGTGTTTGTTCCTCTGCCCTCCTTGGCTGTCTTCTCTACACCCACATCTACTTCCTGCCTGTTCCTAGCTGTATTTTTGGTACTGTTTCCACCTAGTACTACTCGGCCCTCCATCTCATCTTCCTCACTGTGTGCAATGGCACAGGCTCCTCTGACCCCCACTCCCACACCATACAGGTTACTGGTGGCCCATGACTTGCCTGCCGTAGGTCTAGGGGCCACCCTACCCCTCCCACTAAGTGCTCTGGGCTGGGTCTGCTCAACATAGGTAGTCAGGAACCACAGAAGTGACACTTCCCACATGGAATCACATCACACCAGACATGTGATGCCAACTGACCTGATAATCAAGGTGAGGTTTAACTACCTGGTTCCATGGAGATATAATGCATCCTTCTCCTTCACAATTCGGAGCCTGTGAGGAAAAAGCACCCTCCCACCCCCCAACTTGATTTTGTGGCCCTGGAGATGGAACCTGGGGCCACTCTACCACTGAGTCACATCCTGGCTTTTAAAGTTATTTTTATTTTGAGACAGGGTCTTGCTAAGTCGGGCTGTTGAGACTTGAACTTATGATCCTGCTGCTTCAGCCTCTCTCAGTGCTAGATTATAGGAGCGTGCAGCTGGGACTCAAGACATTAAAGCAGCAAGTGCACTGCCTGGAAGTATTGTGTAGCAGTGCCTTGTCCCTAATTTCTTCTACAGTGTCCAAGGCCATGACAAGTGTGACAAACAGTATCCACTCTGCCTGAGAGAAGCGAGAGCCCTGTCACATGGGTCTTCCACAGTCCTTGCTACCCATACATCAGCCTCTATACAGACTGGTTGAGTCCTCACCCTGGGACAAGTGAGGCCTTTGCTTCTGCTAGGCAGAAGTCTGGGGTTGGGGCAGCACTTCAGCTTCCTCACAGGCTCTGGACAAAGTGTTCCTCGCCAAGGACCTGGCCACCAGGGACTGTGAGACCCAGGATCTGAAAGGCTCTGGGAACCCCTGCCCAGGACAAGCAGGTAACAAGAGAGCTAACCTCCTATCTCTTCCCTCCTGTGGCCTTATCTCCTTTTGGTCCAGCTGCCTCCAAAGAGGGAATGCCCAGTGATGGATTTCCTTATGCCAGACCCAGTGGAGGAGAAGGGTTGGTGGAGCTGCAAGGGGTAGGAGTCCAGTTTGATGCTTAAAAACTTGCTGCCAAAAATACTTAAGTGAAAATTTCCTAAAAGTCAGACTGGGGATTGTGGCATATGCCATTAATCCAAGCTGTTCAAGAAGTCAAGACAAGAGGACCAAAGTTCAAGCCTAGCCTGGGCAACCTAGTTAGTTAGGCAGACCCTGTCTCAAAAATTAAAAATCACCGTGAATGTAGTAGCACAAAGGCCTTAGGGTTGGGGGAAGACCTTAGGGTATATACTCAGTGGTATAATGCTGGGTTCTATCTTCAGTACCAAAAAAGGAAAAAGGAAGTCAGAGGCCTTTGTTCATGTAAAGCCTTTTATTTGTGTCCCAAGGAACCCGTGGCATGATGGTGGGTTTCCAGGTGGATGCTATACTGGTCCCATGGCTCGGTGCTCAGAAGAATAACCTCTCTTTGCTCTTGAGCACCATCGGCCACTGGATGGAGCTCTGAAAACAAGCCTGTGGTGGAGCTCTGACTCACACACTGTTCGCTCAGCCCCTACCAGTGGCAGCTGCAGCACTTTACTCTTCACAGCGTCTTGGATGAGCATTTCCCTCCCCTTCTTCATGAAGCACCAGATCCCAGCCACACACAGCCACGTGCACCGATCTCATGTCCAGATCCATGAGCTCTGACAGGTGCCTTTACCCACATCACCACTGCCCCATCAGGAAGCCATTGGCTTCATTCCAGAATGTCCTGGCACCCAGAGGCAGTGTCACGTGCCATGGTAGAGAGGCCAGCTGAGGAGACCTGCAGCAACACCAGGTATCCACAAGCCTGAGGTTAGAAACAGCCAAATACTCACCTCAGCAGAAGAGACGAATGAACTGTGACCCAGCTAAGGAACCACGAAGCCTAGACAGCCGTGGAGCATGGTGTCAGGCAGGCAGGAAGTGAACTCTGCTTCTTAGAAGCATAAACAGTGCAGAGCCCAGGTGGGGACTGGCATAAGTGTAGGTTCCTTCCAGACAGGGGTCCTACTCTCCTCAGTGCCCCCGTCCCTGCGTGGCTGACCTTCGGCACCCCATGGCCCAAGGGTCCCCTTGCTGGTCCACCTCATTGGCACCATTAGGACTGAATTCCTAGATTTTTTTTTTTTTAAGATGGGCTCTCACTATTTTGTCTCAGATAATCACTAACTTCTGAATTCAAGTGATCCTTCTGCCTCAGCTTCCCTAGAGCTGGGACTACAGATGTATATCATCATACTTAGCCTTTTATGTTTTCTTTTTTGACCAGGTAGAGTCACAGCAGTTGAAATGGTGCAGTGACCTTAGACCTAGGATCAGGAAGCCCTCAGAAGGGAGTGAGTGAACAGGCAAGGAGCCCCACTCTGTAGTCAGAGTCCCTGGGCAGCAGATAGTTCAGGTGTTCACACACCCAGGAAAAGCCCAGCCCCAGAGCTTGTCCCACAGCACCAGGTCAGTACCAAATACCTGGTTAACATGGCTGCCACCACCTCAGGCTCCCATGGCCACATGTATGGGCCTACAGGGCCAAAAGATGCACTGTGGTGGCCCAGTATAGCCACAGAAGACACACCCAGCACCAGCACAGGGGTAGCACTGGGCCACAGGATCACCACTGTATTGAGTGGGTAGTTGGAAGCTTCCAGCAAGTTGTTGAGAGGGGCTGCTCAGCCTGGCAAGGTGCAGGAACCCAAGGAGTTCTGTGATGCTGAGGAGCTCCCCTGGGGTCAGGGCAGGCACAGGCCAGGCAAGATCATGGGTCCATGGGGACAGAGGTAGGCAACTGGGACCATTGGCCACGTGCCACCTCATGTGGGCAATCAAGGGCCATCACTACCACATTTAAACAACCACAGGTGCACATGTGGAACTGAATGGCTAGTGGTTTATTAGTCTGATATAATTTCTATAAAGACAAACTATAGTGAAATAAGTAAAAATCTTGACATTCATGTTATGAGGGAAAATAACCAATTTTAAAGTACTTCCTGTGCTGGTTTTCCGGTATGTATCACACACCCGTACAAAGACACATTTTAAGAATCTAGAAATTAGGAAATTAGAATTAAATAACTTAATAGCCTTAAAATGTGTGGGACCTAGCAGTTTCTTCTTTTTCAGATTCACAGAACCTCAGGCCCACAGGCACAGCCAGCTGGGTAGAAACCACAGAAGCAGAAGTCAGAAGGCTTCCAAGTTCCAACTAGTTTTAAATTCAGGAATTTAACACACAGTATAACTTATTCTGCTTTATGCTTTGCCATTTGCTTTTTATAAAAGAACAGTGTTGATTTTGTGGTATATCTGCCACAATTAGCAATAGGTCATTTTCTACAGTGAATCATGTAACCTTTGTAAAGGAAATGCAAGATGAAACTCACTTTTTGGAATACTAAATAATGAGACATGGCAAGCTTTCTGATGAATTAAGAAAAATAAGATCATTAGTTTTAAATAACAGTCAAGAAGAACTAGTTGATGTAAAACTCGTGGCCCTCAAGCACAGTTTCAAAAAACTTTGACCTGGCATGGTCAGCTCATGTGATGAGACAAGGACTGAGCTCATGGTCCCCTTGGGCTTTTGCCAAAGAGCTCCTTACTCTCTGAGTAGCTTGAGTGCTTTCCTTCCCCGCCCCCCTTGGAAACGTAGCAGAAGAATATTTTAGAGGGCAAGAAATAGGTTAGGCACGCAAGATTCTCCAGACCAAGTTTAGCACAGTACACAGAAGCAGGTGTCTAACGACAGGAACCATGCAGTAAGGAGCATGTGGCAGCTGCTACAAAGGCCAGTGCAGGTGGAAAAGGATGTGTCCCTGCTGGGGTCTGCACTGTAGGTGGCTGCCTGCTGCGTGCTTGGCCTTACCAGAGCAACCCACCCAGACTACTAGCGTCTACTGGATCTGTCCCTCTGAGCAGGTGGGGGTGAGTCATGTGGGTTCCCCACATGACAACCAGTTTGCACTCAGCCACTGAGAAATTGAAAGGGACATGCGATCCTTCTCCCCCTGCCACTGCACTGGGGAAGACTGGTTAGGTGGAAGAATTCCAGGAGGACAGACACCCTATACCTCTGCTGGTCTGTGCTAGGGTAGGGGTCTGCCCCTCCCCAGAAGCTCTTTGCCTGGAGCAAAAGGTACAGAAGGTATAATCCAGGAAAAAAGGGTCTTTACCTTTTTTTGTTTGTTTTTTCTTACTATGTAGTTCAGGCTGGCCTTAACTCACTGTGTAGCCCAGGCTATCCTTCAACTCATGAATATCCTCCTGCCTAAGCCACTGCCACGCTGGGATTATAGGCATGTGCCACCACACCCAGCTGTGGTCTTTTACTTTAAACAAAGATGCCACCACCCCAAAAAGTGCTGCCCATCTAGGGCCTGTTTCCCCTACTACCTAGAAAAGTTGGGCTGTCTTTGGCTTGACCTTGGCCCCTGGGCCTGCTCACCCATAAAAGAATTATAGACAAGCTAGGGGTTTAGCTCAGCCTGCCTGGCAAGCACAAGGTTGTGAGTTCAATCCCTGGTACCAAAAAAATAAAGAAGAATTATAGACAAGTAGACACCAACCAGCTGCCCTATGCAGGGCAAGGCTGGGCTGGAATCTGAGGGTTGGGGTTATCACTTCCTCATCAAACAAAACTGATGGCTATTTCTGTGAGCAACAGACCTTCTTCAAACTGTGTGTGAGAAGGGAGGGAAAGACAGGTTTGCACCCTTAAAGGCTTGAGTAAGAGCCTGCCATAGTAACACAAAACTTCACAGTGAGAAGCAACTCAAAAAACAGTTCACTTCAGCCCCATGGCTTATGGATAAGGAACTGGGCCCCATGGAGCTCACCAAGCATATCACAGCTGCTAGGGGCAGACCTGGACCCAAAGCCAGGGCATCCAGTGTATTTTCATAATTCACAAAGCAAAAGTAACTCAGGTACATCACAGTTTGAGGAGATACTGTTTGTGTACAATAAATACAACTAAAGCAAGTAACTCATGGCTGAATTTCCCAAGAGACTAGGACCAGAGCTCAAGGCACCAATCATAAACAGGCCAGAATGCGGGGTCACGCTGCACTGCTCTGCACAGAGGTGTGTTCTGAAGCCAGCCACAGGCCTGCATGTCATGTGTTAGAGACACCAGGTCTGGGCAACGCCCCATCACAGCAGCTGTACTGCAGAAAAGGAGGGCAGCATGCTGGAGGTTCCTCACATCACTTCTGGTGGTCACTTGGGGGAAAGTCTTCCTGCTTACAGAGCTGCCTGGGTTTCAGAACTGGGGAGTTGGGACTCTAGACCTATAATTAAATCCTGCAGAACTGGAGTGGAGGACATGGGTGGTGCTGAGGGACGAAGGTTGGTAAAAGCAGGACCGAGGCATCAGGTGAGTGCCTCACTTATGCTGACCCTCTGCTGACACTCTGGTGCAGATGTGCACAGAACAGGACCCACAGGCCACCTCACCACCATAGATGCCAGACCCAGGACACCTTTGGGGAACCAGCTTCATACCATCCTGTCCTCCCTCCCGTCCCTCATTGACATGCATGCCCTAGGATGGCCCTTTGCTTAGGTAGTAAATTAAGAATCCCTCCTTGTTGACCTCATGTGCATTCTTTAGTTTTGCGTGTACTCTGGGAAAGGGGTTTAGAGGGACAGGTCTGTACTGAAGGAAATGAGCTGGTGCCTTCTGTGGGGCAGGGCATGGTGGATATGGAACTACCATGCCCTTACACCCCTTAAAGCCGGCACACGTGGGCCGCCACAACTCCATGTGGCTGTACACCCTGCCATGTGCCTTCCTCAACCCAGGCTGACAGATGGCAATAATGTTGCCTCCTTTGTACTGTTTCCTTCATCTTAATACTTGTCATTTTTCTATTAAACATCTCTATAAAACGAGAGGAGAATCAAGTACTATGGCAATATAAAGTATAAATACTGGCTTTAAATTTTATCACTTCATTCAAAAAGCCTGGTGTCGAGGAGGCTGAAGGTCAGTTCACTGTGAGGACACGGACTGAGAGATGTCTTGAGCAGAGATGCGCCATCTTCTGAAGATGGTGGGGTGGTAAGAGGCTGCCTTCTACAACAGGCCTGTGCTTTCCCAGAATGGCCCGCCTAAGATGAGCATTTTGGGGGAAAACAGAAAACCTCAAGAAAAATACCCCTCGTGCTATTCTTGCAGCAGTCTATCTTTGGGAAGAAAGCGCCAAGCATCTGGTAACAAAGTGCTACGCATCCAGTTGAACTTGATTTTCCTTGTAGTCAGCTCATCTCCCAGGACCTGCAGCCAGAGAGGGGCAAGTGAAGCCTCCAGCACAGTCACTACCACTGGCACTCTCTCTAGGCCTGTGCCATCACTGGCTGGACCCCTGAAGGATCTGGGGAGCAATGCCGGAGTCCACGGTTCATTTTCTTTATCAGTCGCCGGAGTTTGCTGGGGAAGTTTCTGTTAATGTGGCGATATAGCAGTGGTGTCACAGAGCTACTGGAGAAGGCCAGGAACTTGGACAAATCTTTAACAAAGTACAGGATCCCTAGGTAGTGCCCATCCACCGGCTTCCCCCGCGAGACCAGCACCGTGTGTCCCAGGAGGCTCAGGTAGTGAGGTGTCCAGAGCCCAAACTGCATACACACAGTGGCCACCAACAGCCTGTGCACCCAGGGCTCTAGCCTCCCCATATCCTGGTCCAAGGGCGTGTCCTCTTTTCGGATCCGAGAGATGAGTGCCAGGGCATACAGCACAGCCAGGCCTGGCACCACATACCCAATGAGCACCAGGATGGCATCAGCAGCCTCCGTGTTCTGCATCTTGGCACACTCAGCAACCCGAGAGGACACATGGCTGCAGATGTAGAAGAGCAAGGAGGAAAAGCTGGTGAGCAGCGCCCCACCCCAGACAAAGCCACACACATGCCGCGTGTTATACACGCTGGCCATGTATGTACGTGGCAGGGCCCGCTCAATGTAGTAGTCCAGGCTGAGCAGGACAGTGGAGTACATGGTCACTAGGGAGGCCACATTGAACAGGATCAGCAGTGTCACGTGCGCTTCGCTGCTGAGGCTCCACAGTGCCCACCTGGTGTGGGGTAGCCCCAGGAGGTGCACAGGAGCCAGGGCGCCGAGCACTAGGCCTGCCACGGCCATGTTCACAAAGTACACATCCGGCATGGTCATACTGCTCTTGCTGCTCAGGTTCACCAGCACCAGCAGTGTGTTGTAGCCCAGGCCCACAGGAACACCAGCCACCAAGTAGAGCAGAGAGAGGACCCAGAGCCCTAGGCGCAGATCCTGGCACAGCTGCTCCTCACCCTGCATTGTGCCATTGAGTGGGCCGCAGCTCCACATGGCAGCCTCACCCAGACTCCGCAGCTCTGTGGAGAGAAGGGACAAAGTCAGCCAGTCCCTGTCCCCTTGCTCGGCACCACCAACCCCTGGGAAACTGTACAAGGTCCCAAGTAAGGCTGCTATGACACCCATGGCCATGATCAGGCTTCAGGATCCCATTTCCTCAGGAAATTAAGTCCTGGCCAAGTCACTCCTGACACTGCCACAGAATATGCCCAAGCAGAGTGCCATGCTATTCCTTGCATCCTGAATCTACCAGCAGAGTGCTGCTGCCACCTTTTGGCACTGGGGGGCTCTACAGGGACAAAACCCACCTGACCTCAGGCACCTGGCAGTGCTATGGGGCCCCCACTGCCAACTGGTGGGCTACTGCTGAGCACCCACTGTGAGCTGGAGGAAAGAGGGACAACACAGTATTACTTGGTGGGACACAGATATGTGTACCTGTCTGGGCACCTGCTGAGCAGAAGCAAAAAGGAAGCGCTTGGCAGGTGGGAGTATCGTGTGCACATGCAGAACAAGCTCTGGCCCACAAGCAGGCCTAGAAAGGCAGCTGGCACTGAGCTGTGGGACCCTGTCCCCCCAAGAAGAGCTGCTGCTCTGGAGAAAGGTGCAGTGCTGGATCCTGAAAGGGAGCCCAGTGTACTCTGCAGTCTTAGAACTCCTATCTTGCCAGCACAGGGCAACTGAGCTGCTCTCCCCAGCCTGTGCAGACTAACACCATGGCTCCTAAAGGCTGCTGCATGACTGGTGCTCATGTCTGCCCGCACTGGGAGAGGCTGGCAGCACAATGGTCAGCCTCAGGCAACACTGAGCCTGGGTTGCCTGGGGACACAGCACATCTTGAAATAACCAAATGTGGAACTGATAGGAGGAGCTGAAACTTAAATAATTCCTGCTCTACAAAAAACACATTTTTTTAAATGTAGTTTGACTCAACCAGACCTCCTGCTCTCAGAATGGACGACAATGTCTGAGGCAGACACACAGAAAGCCAGCCCTCCTGTTTCCCAGAGCTCAGGGACAAAGCAAGGAAGCCAGGCTACTGGCACTGGCTCTGCAGTCCCCACCTCCACACAGGATCCCAGCAGTGGGAGGTGGGGGCTCCTGCCACCACCACCACCCCCATCTGCCAGCAGCATGGCTGAGGGTAAAAACAGGAAAGTTTATGATGGAGAAAATAGTCTATGCTGTGGTGCCACCCCTCACCCCTGGTGCAGGCAGCATTGTGAAGTTCCACAGCACCAGGGACACTGTCCCTAGGCCTATCCGCAGTGGTGGCTTTGGTCAACATGCCCCAGACTCAGGCATGCAGTGCTGGGCTAGATTCCAGGCTGCAGTTCTCAGGTGCATATGGGAGGAACACAAGCTCAGGGCATAGTGCAGGGCCAATGTGTGGTTCCCCACAGTTGGGACAGGATGTCAAACAGTAAGGTGCCAAGAGCTGGCCCCACTAGGCACAGGGCAACCTTGCTCTCCCCATCCCCTTTGGGCACGTAAGTTCTTAACTACAGCAACCATACTCCAACTAGGACCCTGCCTACCCTTCTACTTAACCATCCTGACCAGCCCCAGGCAGGGCCAGGGAGCCCTGGGGTGGGGGTGGCAGTGGTGCCAAACATGTGAATGCCTCTGATCTGTTCTCAGAACCATCATCTCTTAAGGTGCCATCCGTGATCTCTGGACCAACCCAATGACTGGTCCTTTTTGCTTTTCCCTCTGTTGAGTCTCCCCAACTCCTAACTACAGAATGCCTACAGCCAGCATCTGTGAATAAGTGCTGTCTCAGGTGTGTTAGTCCCCAGGCTTGTCTCCCACAATGCACAGCTTTGGTGGTCACTGAACTGAGCAGGAGCCTGTGCTGTAGGGACCCAGTCCTTTCACTACGCACCAGACCTCATGGGCCACAAGTCCCACAACACATTCTGTGGCCACTGTGAGGGGGTGTCAGTAAGCCATGTCTGCGCCCGAGTGTCTGGTTCTCACAGGCCATCAACCCACAACCAGAGCCTGCTAGCCCAGCCCCTCCTGTGGCATCCTGGACCAACACTTCGTGTGGGGTGTTCCCACGTATTCCCACTTCAGTTTTCCTTCCTTACTCTGGGATAAACAGCTATGAAACCCACACACAAAAGGGGCACACACCAGTGATGGGGCCAAGTCCTCTAGCAGCCTCACAGGTGGGGCACATCCATCCAGCAGACACGGTCAGGAGCCTGGCTCACTCTGTCCTGCTTACAGTGGCTGCTCTCCTGGCTACCCTTGTCCCCAGCAGCCCCCAGCCACTGGCTCTTACCTTTACTTTGCATCCCACATTCTGTGAGGCCACAGACTGTAGATGCTGTCCACGGGCAGCATGGCAGAGCCAACACACCACTGTAGAACAGAAGGACTGTCCTGTGCCTCCAGAAGCCCACCACCCCCTTCAACTGCAGCCAAAGGGCATGGGTGCGGGTGTGTGTGTGAGGCTGCTGCAAGCTCATGCCAGGAGACACCACACTTGTTTTCCTCCAGCAAATTACTCACACAGCTCCTGCCTCCCTTGGCAGCACAGCGGCCCCTCCCCACCACTGTTTACAGTCGGTTTCAAGAAATGAGAGGTCATGCTTGGACGGGCTGGCGCTCCCAGATCAAGCGTGTTCACATCCTCTCACGCTTGGCTTGGTAAATGTCCAGGCTCCCAAGGGCTGGCTGGTTTACATCGAGGCAGCAGTGGCATTTCCCCTCAGTCCCTCCTGTGTACATCCAGCTCCCAGTATGTCCTGGAGGGAGTGGGGGTGGGTCTGGCATAGACTCAGGGTCCTGCTACTCAGAATGGCTGAGGAGATCAGTTACAAGTTTCTGCTCCCCTGAGGAAACAGACTGAACAGACGTTTGTGGAAACTACGCTGTGGCTGCTGGGGCTCAGTGAAACCAGTCAGAAGTCAGACCAGAGAGGTCCTGGCTGCCTTCACGTCAGAAAGAGACAGCAGTCCTTTGAAGGTACAGCTGTACGCAGGACCAGAAAGAGGGCTGTTCCTGCAGCCTCCACATGCATTGCCAGGCAGCCTCTGCCTGTGCAGTGTCCACAGGGACTGGGAGCAGCCTCAGGAGGGTGGGTGTCAGCGAGGTCCATGCTGCAGACAGCTGCACCTTGTGCACCAGAGTGGAGACTGCATCTCCCTGGCCTGCTGACTCCCACTGCCAGAAGTGGGGCAGGAAAAGCCTTCCTGGAGGCATCACGTGGAGCAGCTCTGTTTAGATTCCTGGCGCTCACGTGCAAGGGTGGCCTCCCCCTGGGTCTGCGAGAGCATTGCCGAAGAAAGTTCATGTGTTTACACCAGCCAGGGCACACAGCACAGGGGGCCATGGCTCCTGCTTTTATTTACTGGCAGCTATACCATCGTAAAGGACTTACAAACTTTATTTCATAAGCTAGAGTTAGCTTGTAACTATAGTTTTCTTATGTAACTATAACTCTTGTTTTACGTGAAGATCATGAGCCAAATAGTACTGATTTTCATTCACTTCCAGTCCACCTGAAAATGACATGCTTTGTTTTTCATTCTGACATTACCTCAAGGGAGCTAATATATGACCTGCAGATCTTGGGAGCAAAGTGACCACAGTGGGCAAGTGGCCTTGAAGGCTGCTGCCACCCACCACAGAGATGTCCACAAAGTTGAGATGGGCTGTGAAAGGTGGAGAAGCAGCTCTGTAGTCATGGTGAGAAGCAGAGGAGAACCTGGGCATCCTGTGAAGGTTCATGACACTCTCACCTGCAGATGTGACCTGCAGCCTCGGGATGGAGGAGCAGTGGGTGCTGTCCCCAACCCACACACACCTGTGTGTTGGGGGCGGGGAGCAACGGCTGCTGGAGCTCACTGAATCCAGTCAGGAAGTGTTCTTGCCTCACCTCATCACAGGGCAATGAGTGATGCTTCCTCCCATTATCCCTTTGTCCCTGGCAGCTTAGCTGAGAGGAGTCCTGTCCTGCTCTGAGCCCATGTGACCAGTGGGATCTCAAGGCCCAGCCCCAAGCCCATCCTGGCTACAGGGGCTTTGAGTGGGGGCTGGGCCCTGTGCAGGCAGAGCTGCAGAACTTCTCTCTCCCTCCTCCCTTCATGGTTCCTGTTCCTCTGCGGTCCTCCCCCTCCTTCCTGTTCCCTTGGCTGTTTGGGGAAGAGTGACATCCTGTAAGGTAGGAAACAATGGCTCGGTTTCCACCCTCCAGCTCCAGCCTCAGGACCTGGACTGGGCAGTCTTTCCAGTTAGCCAGGCCTCCTGGAAACCTCCTTCATGAGAAATCAGAGCACAGAACCAGATGGTGGGAGTTTAAGAGGTTACAAGCAGAAGAGAAATTCCCTAACATACCCTTTCAGGTCTAGTCTCTATATGATGGATAAGTCAGAGTTTAACAAGTTTATCAGGATGTAAGATTCCAGAAGATCCCTCACTTAGTAGAGAGACAGTACAGAGAAGGCATCCTTCAACTATGATGGGGCCTTTGCTCTTGGCCTGGGCCAAGGCCGAGGGTGCCAAGTACTCCTGGCACATGGTTGTGTTCCACTCATTTTCATTTGGGAAGCTGCTGACCAGATGGCAAGATCAGTACCCAACTTCTGGGCCCTTCTACCTACTGCCCTCTTTCCACTACAGGAGTCCAGGTCAGCAGAACCCCTGGAGGCCTCTCACTATCATCCCTAGGACAACCACCCCTATCACAATGCACCCCCTGCCAGCCCCTTTACTCATCTATATCCTCCTAGAGGGATTGGTGAAAGCCCAGGTTTTTAGGAAGGCCCTCTCCCCCACCCTCTCCCTCCACCCCCATCTGTCGCCTCCCCTGGGCTCTCCTGCCAAGCATGTTCCTTCTCATACTAGCTGGTTTGGCCACCTTCCTTCTGCTCTCATCACTGGCCTCTCCCACCCTGAAACTCTCCCCCACCATTGCTACAAGACCTGCCAGACTCATTCTTACCCACACCCCTCAACACAAGGGTACTTCTCAGGCCAGGCCCTGACTCCCAGTGCCCCTTTCCCATGACCCCCTTCCCCTGGCAGCAGAGGCCCCTGCTGACCACATTCAGCTCACCTTGGCAAAGCCCTGGGTTTCTCCTGACCTCCCTCTACCCTGCCCTGCTTTGGGCCTGGCCACCTCCCAGGCAGCCTTCCAGCCAGCTTCCAGCTCCACAGTGAGCAGGAACATAGTCCAGTTGTGCCCTGACCCCAGGTGCAATGTCCCCAGAAAGCGACTGCAGGGACACACATAGCCCCAGCTCTTCAATCACTGGGGGAGACTGCCTACTAACCTCAGCATCCTGCCCAAGGTGGCTTCAAGGTCACTTTCCTGCCTTGCAGTATGCCAGGAGATGGCAGGTCAGCCTGGTCCCCAGGTGCAGGTACACCTGGAAGGGCAGGTGGACTTCCCAAGCCAGGGCTGCCTCACCCAGCCTGGCCAGGAACAGGTGACTACAGAGCCACATGAGGGCCTCTGGCTACCAAGATGGTTGTAATCAGTCACTTCAGTGTTTTCTCTTTAGAAGAATTTATTAATGATGTAATGTGACTTACATGCCCTATCTTTCCTTTTCTCTTTGTCTTTTTAATTATACTCATGAAGAAACCACAAGGTCAGGGCTGGTTTTGCATCTGCTCACGCCTTCCCACGCAGTGATGCACCCTGTGTGAAACCTCACAGTTGTGGGTTCAGGACCAACAGAGGACAAAGGGTGCAAAGGGTGACCTTGCTGAAGCAGAAAGGGGACAGTGCCCATTCAAGCCAGCTGTGAACCGTGATCAGCACTGTGATCTCCACTTGGGCTGGCTCATAGGCAGCTGACACTTTAGCTCACTGAGAACCTCAGCCCACTCTGCTCATAGCCTCTCCTCCTCTTTGTCTCTCAGCACCTGCTTCCCCAGCGAGAGGGAGGAGCTGACAAATGCATCACACAGCTGGGGATAGAAAGGAGGTTGGTGGATCAAGACTGTGGTGCCCATGTGAGCCCACCCTGCCTCATCATGGTCAGGATGCCTTCTTCATGTGTGATGGAAGGGTGGTGGGGCATTGGTGGGGGTGCTGTGCAAATGAACCTTTTAAGGAGCCATCCCCTCTCCCACTCGAGGACAACTTGGCTGGGGTAGCAAGGCTAGAGTTTTATGGTCAGAAGAGCTACCGGGGCACAACACTGGCAACCCATTATGGCTCTGCGCATTCTCTCCAGGTCTCTGCTGGCTTTGGGGTGACCTCAGGCCAGCCTGTTTCTTGCCCTTCTGGAGCCCAGCACAAGTAATAAGGTAGCCACCTCCAATGGGGTGGGGCCAGATCTAATTATCACTTGTGGGATGATGAGCAGTGGGAGCACAGGTAGATGTTTCATTCTGAGGTGCACTGGGAGGCCCCAAGGAGCAGTGTCCCTTGGGAGTCTGCATAACCCCAAATTCTGGATCCTAGTGGGGGTCTTTGTTTCTCTGCTTGACAGCTGCTTGCATCATATGTCCTCCTGGGTAAAGGCAAAGCCACCTGCCCACACAACCCTGAAGGCTGCAGTTTTCTCACAGGAAGATGCACCTGCCCTGGCCCCAAAGCAGCCCTTACCAGTGGACTTCCCCTTACCTTCCTTTAACCCCCACCCCCCATCTGTACTGCTTTGGAGCAAAGGGACCACCAGGAAAGGGTCCTCTGCTGACCACTCTCCTTGCAGACTTAGAAGTCGTGGAAATGCTCACCCCAAGTCAGGTGGTTTCCTTCTCTTCTGGGCCCTGAGCACACATCTGGGGATCTAGGATTTCTTTCTAATTTCTAGCCACAAGCCCCTTGAGCATCCTTCCCCAGAGGTCATCACCCAACAACACTGAGGCACCTGGCCAGTGTATTCTGTGCCACCAAGTTGCCAGCCAAAGAGTTCCTGGTCAGAGCTGGGGCAGAAAGAAGCTTGGAAGCAATGGCAGCCTGTAGAATGAGACCCCACTACACAACCCCACCCTTCCGCACCTGTGTTGACACTGAGTTCTCACACTGGCTGGTCTGCAGGATCTGGAGTCCTGAGCAGCAGGTACACCTGCAGCATGGTACAGTTCTCCTGCTGACAGGGGGCGAGGCTGATAAAATGGGAGGAACAGGTGCTGAGCACTGAGGTTCCTGACTAGGGCTTCACACTCAGGAAGCTGGGGACTTCTAAGCAGGGTGCTTAAAACAACGTAATACAAGTCCTAAAATAGCTTTCATACTCTTAAAACATTGACCCAACATCCCACACTACAGGGAGCGTGAACACGAGGACCGGAATACATGGTGCTGCTGTATGAAAGTTGTGTCCTGTGCTCTGCAGAGAACTCAATTGGGCAGCATGAACCCGTATCTAGACCTTACAGAAACTACACATCCCTCAACTACTCCATGAAGGAAGTGCTTGGGAATTCAGGCTAGGGAGCCAGGCTGCCAGGAGTTGCATGCAGTCTTTCTGTTTACCAGATGTGTGTCTCTGGGTGGGCAGGTAGCTACTATCTCTGTGCAGTTTCCTCAAGTGCAGGAAAATCTGCATGTGATTGCTAGGAAGATTAGATACATCAATTTCTTGTAAGCCCAGAAGAGTTCCCAGCACTTGCTAAGCCCACGCTGGACTTTGATGGTAGGATAACAGGGTCACAGATCTTCAGCACTACTACCACCCCCAATTGTCACTAGAGGCAGAGGAAGCTGGTTTGTTTCCTTTCACTCAGAATCTTTGTTAACTGGCACATGTAAAGAGGAAACTAGAGGGGAGGGTAGAAATGACAGCACATGAATCCAAGTGACAAGCCACGTGTAAGTTCTGTCTGGGGGAGGTGCCATGCCAGGGCAAGCCTAAGAAAAAAGAACCTCCAGACTTTATTCTGGGGTTCAAGCTCACACCAGCCATGTGCAGAGGCTCTGCAAATGTCACAACACATTGGCCTTCCTGGTGTTTCTCTAGCATTAAACTACAGCATAAATATTTGCTTCTCTGGCTTGTGTTCACTGCTTTCCAAGGAATGTGGAACTGGGAAGGAGAGCATGCTTTGCAGGTCTTAGTTCTTTCCTCTTGTAACTTAAACATCTTGAGGCCCTGTGACACGGGAGTGAGTTGGTGGGTGTGTGTGGGCCACTCTGCACAGCTGACTGCCTGCTTCTTTGGGGCTTCCAAGAACACACTGCAGTGGCCCTGTTCACCCTTCAAGATTGACAACCTGGCGCCACGTGCAGGGTAGCTGTTAGTGCACTTCAGAGTGAGGTACTGTATCATTACTCCTATGCCTTATGTAAAAAGAGCCCAGAAGTGTGAACTGGCCTGTTAATAGTGAATGTCTGTAATCAACAGAACAGACAGGGCTGAATTAAGTAGTGATTCAGGGAGCAGCCCCTGGAGAAGACTGCCTGGTGACAGCAATGGTGGGGACAAGTGCCAGAGCAGGCAGAGCTAGCAGAACACAACACAGCAGAGGAGCCTTCCCACTGCCAGGTTGCTAAACTAATATCCTTCAGTATTTCACTTCCTTGCCTCTGTTCACTGAAAATTCTGACCTTTTGTTCAGGGCCCACATCCTTGCTCATTGTTATCTGCACATGTGAGTCCCATCCAGGATACCTGGCCTTGTCTTTCTGTTCCCTCAAGACCCTGTTCAGCCCACCTTTTGGTATTTTGTTTGGGGCACTAGCACCCTTGGGAGCCCCTCCCTGAACAGTCTCCACACCCCCCCCCAGGAGATCATGCTGGACTCACAGCCTGTGTATCTCTCCCGCCCACACAGAGCTTGGGAGGTGGGAGGCTGCCCTGTACTGTGTACCTGCAACCTGGCTGAGGATATCTTTGTAGAGTGGACAGGGTGGCAGACCAAATGGGGCGCCTGCTCTTGTTCTAAGACAGATGTCTCACGCTTGACACCTGAGAGATAAGATATCTGTGGAAAGAGATTAGAAGGCCCAGGCCATTGCATCCTCAGAGGGATGGTAGGGGTCGGTGCTGACAGCAGCTCAGCCTCCCTACTGAGGGGCCCTCTTACTGAGGGGCCTGCGGGTTGCTTCTGTTGGAAAAAGACCTGCTCTCCAATGTTGAATCGCCAGGTGAATGTTCTGGAATGAAGTGTTTTGAAAATGACTCCTGTTTGGTTTTGTTGTTGTTGTTTTGTTTTTGGTTTCCTTTTGTAGAAATGAGGAGAGGACTTGGTGACAACATCCAGCTCTCATAGCCAGACACTGAGAGAAGGCTGGTGTTGTCATAGGTTTTCAGTGTGGAGCGCTTGGGCACACTGATTCCTATCACACAGTGCCTCCCTGGGGTGTGATAAGAACGCTTCATTATGTAGATGGCAGGCTTTGATTTTTGTAGCCTTTTGCTTTTTATAGTTCTAACTGCAGAGCAGTGAGAGAGCCAAAGTGAACCAGGCAACCTGACTGTGATGCATAAACAAAGTGCATGCTCTCCTCCTTGGAAAAGCAGGAGCTGGGGCAGTGGGGCGGCGGAGGGGGGGGGGTTTAAGACAAAGTAACTGACTCCAGCTCCTCTGCCAGGGAGTGAGCAGGGCACTGTGGGGCCTGAGCTTTGTTCCCCTGGAGGAAGATAGGACACATTCTTTTGCTCATGAAGTACTCATTACTGGGACTTTTGTGTTCTCTGACTAACTTGGTTTGAGGCTAATACCCTTTCCACATACAGCAAGCCAGCAAAAAACAGAAACAAAAAAAAACTGCTCAGAAATTCAAGGGCCAGACTGATGGTCCAGATAGTCTCCATTTCAGATCCTGGGCAGGCGTGGCACCCCTTCTTGGCTCCCCACCACCCCAGCTCTTAACTAGGTGTGGTCTTACCTGCAGGGAAATGCTCAGAGCCACAGATCTTATCGCAACCTGGTGGTTATTTTTGTCACATTTGGTCTAACAGCAACAGTTGCTTGCTTGGTTTGCTCTGGTTCTAATTAAAATGGGGAAACTCTTGGCTACGTTCCCCTTGGCATATAAGGAAGGGCCCCAGGCTGGACCATCGGGTTGAATAGGACATCTGCCCCATCTCATTCTGACCCTCTCTCTGCTTTGTTTGTGGAGGCTTCTGTACCCACTCACAAGGGACTGAATCCTGCTCCTTAAGCATGTCACTTTAGAACGTCAAGCTAGGAGAAAACTCACCATTTTACTCTCTAAACTGAGTCTCTCCTCAGCTCTTTGATTGCTGGATGGTGTTTTAGGACTCTTGGCCTGTGAGGCCCCTCGGACAGCTATAGGCTAATGCTGTGCTGTCAGGCAAATGCTAAAGTGGACAGCCTTCTTGAGCCTTAAGGAGAGTTAGGGGCCAGCAAGGAGAGGAAGTAACTAGGAAGCACCTTCCAAAGAGAGCAGCGAGCTCCAGTTGTCTTGTGTACTGGGAGAGGGAGTGATCTCCTCCTCCCCAAAGGCATAAGTATGGGTATGACTGAATGAGTATGGGTCATTAAAGGCCCAATGACAGTTACTATTTCAAGACACTCAAGTGACAGTCTAGCGGCTGTGATGGAGGCAGCCTCCCCTTGGCATGCTAGGAAGGGCCCTAGCTGAGGCCCCTGCCTCTCTCCCTACCTGTGCATCACACAAACATGTTTTCCCAGCCAAACTCTGAAAGTAGGCCATTTACCCATTGTTAGATGTAATGGGTCTTTACATGAAACCTGACATCCTGTATGTACTCACATTACAGCGAACATAAGTGGATATACCTTACTTTTCCCTCTTCATCAGCCTGTTAGGGTCTTATGAGTTACAGGAATATCCAGTCAATTCTGCCCTGAGTCTGCGCTCAGGGTCCCATACACCTATACACACACACACACACACACACACACACACGTGTACCCCCAGGGCAATGCACTTACTCTCTATGAACTGACACAGTAAGCATTCAACATATGCAAGCTTTTTCTAAAAGTTAATTACCTTTAGAGGACTTTTTAACTTAGTAAGATACCAGAAGTTCTGGTTTGGAGAAGTGGACGTGACAGAAGTTGTTTAAGGAGCTACAAAGGAGGTCATGACCCAATAATGTGACCCTACATTAAGTATAATTATTCATAGTGCCCCTTTGCACTCATAGCAGTGCCCAGTTAGGATGACAGAGCATCTGGTCGCTATCATGCATGAGTAGCCTGGGAACACAATCAGAACAGCTTTATTCACACAAATTTGCAGAAGCTTTTAAAGAAAGCTTGTAGGCACTCTGTTACTGAATGCCTCTGCTAGATGCTCAAGATAAGGGGGAAAAAAGAGGTGTCAGCTGATTATTTAAAGTGAAATGGAGATCTCAAATAACTACCTCTCTACAGATAAGGAAATGAAAGGTGACAAATGCTGCTCTGGACAGCAACTATAAAATTATTCTCAGATTAGCATGCACAGCACAGATGAACCACCATGACTAGTTATATCAGGAATCTCCAAATGTTTAGTTTAAAGACGTGATTTACCACCTTTACAATATGAATTCTAGGGATCTGGTTTCTAGTGGATGTTTTGGAGCCTTTCACTGAGGCACTGAAGGGAGCTTTCTGCGCCCTATCAACTGTCCAGGACAGCTGACACCAAACTCGCTATCTCAATGTAGACAGTTCCAACACCCAAAATCTTATTCCAGGGACGAAAACGATAACCATGGTACCTAGGAGAACTCGATAGGTTCCCGCTGGTCATGTGCAGGACCCGGCCGAGTGCCTCCGTGGGCAGGAGACCTGACTGCCGGTCCGCAGGTCAGTGACCTCGCGCCCGTCCCCCAGCTGAGGCTCCGCTCGGCCGGCAGCCCTCCCCGCCAGCACGCGCTACTGGGAGCGGGCGCCGGGCAGCTGAGTGCAATTCTGCGCTCGCTCCCCGACCACCGAAAACCAAGTTTGCGCGACCGACCCTGCCCAGCTCCCAGGCCCCGAGCCCACTCACCGGCTCGCTGGGCGGCGGCCACTGCGGGCAGCGCGGGGCTCGGAGGAGGCGGCGGGGGCTCACGGCGCGCACGCCGCACGAGCCCTGTGTACACACGTGATCGCGTCGGGCCCGCCCATGGCCCCGCCTCCCGACCGCAGAACCCAGCTATCTCGGGTCCCGCCCACGGCCCCGCCTCCCGATTGCCTAAGGCAGCTCTGGCTGCCCTGCCTCGCCGCAGTACTCGACCGGCCTGTGCAGAGCGGGGGAAGGCGGGCGGAGGGGGTCACCCCCCTGCATCGGGTAACCTGAGACCTTCCTCGTAGGAGGACGCAAACCTGAGGTCCTCCTGCCGAATTCTCAAACATCCCTCGGTGTCAGTTTAGGCGTCTCTGGGGGCGCAGCGCTGGCTGCTGAGTCACCCAGCCCTAATCTGCGGGGCACACGCAGCGGGCCGCAAGGAAGCCGGCGAGGGTTAGAGCTGAGGGCGGTAATCGGGCTCTCCCAGCTGCACCTGCTGCGCTTCCACCCTACGCTCGCTCTTTCCACGCTCGCCTACTACTTTCTGGCCACGGGGCTTTCTTTGTAAACAGTGGGTTGCAGGAAGGCATCTTAAAGAACTGGTAACCTGTCAGACGCCTGATTGATCCAGTGGCTGGTATCGGAAAGTTGGAAGAAGGGCACCTCCATAGCATGTTCTAGTTAAGTTTCCAAGACAGATTGTTTTTGAAAATTGAAGTACACGGATTTCAGAGCTTAGTGTGCATTTGCTGTGTGGTTAGGGGTTAAACTCGGCCAGACTGGCTCTCAGCTGCTTCGTGATGCCACAGGCCCAAGAGTGAGACTGAGGTCTGCTAAGACCAGACACAGGCAGAGTTGCCTTCTCTGGACAAGTTGTCGTTGAGTCCCGGGGCTCTCTCACAATGCCTCTGCACTGCTACCTGTATACTGATCGCCCACAGTGCCCTTTCAAGTACTGGGCTCAGCAGAGGTCCACATTGCCTGAAGGTCCCAGGTGTTATCTTATATGCCAAAACCAGACACCATCCAGAGTGAGGCTTGTTTTGTGCCAAGTTCTGTTCTCTGCCTTCAGCATCTTTAAAACTGTGAAATATAAGACATGTCCTGATTTTTTAAATGTTACTTTATTAGTGTATATTGATATTTGCATACTTGCATTTTATAATCGTTTAGGGGAGTTGGCGCACATATGTAACACAGCTCGTTTTTCTAATCCCTGTCCCTTTTCCTCCCTCCTCCTCTAGCTCTCCTTTCTCCCATTTCTTTCTTGGAGACATTGTTAATCTTAGTTCCACATTCACTGAGGTTACTAAGGTACATGTACTGAGGTACATGAATTGTCTCTGCTCTTCTTATTTCTTCTTTCCCTCTTCCTCACCTCTTGGCCTTGGTCCTCTGAACCCATACCTATGTGAAAGAGATCCATCTCCTTGTCTCATTCTAGCCTTCCTTTATTTTTCTCTTAAGTTTGTCTCTTGCCTTACTCAAATGACAGATGTCATACGGTATTTAAGTTTGTGTTCTGAGCATCCTGGTTTTAGAGATGTTAAAATGAGAGAAAATGTGTCATAGCATCAATGAAGTACAGTATTTCTATTATCCTCACATTATGTTTCATTGAAAATACTTAAACAAATTGCCCGAGGTCATATCCCAGGCAAGTGAGCCAGGGTTGAAATGAGATGGTCTTTGGCTTTCTGGACTCATTTGGGCCTGTGGGCCCTAGCCATCTGCCTTAACAGTAAACCCTTGTTGTCTCCATTATATAAATGGCATAAGACCTTGAGGCTCCTGGTCAGAGTCTGGGCTGTGCTGCTTGGCCCCAGAATGCAGGGTTCCAGAATCTACACAGCGTGCCCTGTGGCTGGGTAGGACAGCTGTTTGTGGGTGGAAGTGCGGCGGGTAGCTACATCATGCTCGCTGCTCTTAGTCACACATGCAGGCAATCAGAAGGGCAGAAAGTCCGATGTATTTGGGGGATTCTTCAAAGTGAGCCTTCTCTCCAGCTGAGCTCACAAAGCCATCAGTGCCCCATGGCCACCTGTGCTATGGCCATGAGGCTGGTTCCTGATAATCATAGTCTATACACTGCAGCCCAGTACCACGCTGAGGTCACGCACCATAGAAACATCAGAATTGCCCTTCCCTTACCACATTCTTATGACTTGGCAGGCCTTCTCAGCTGTTCTAGAGTGACAATTGGTAAGATCGGCTGCATTCCACACTAAGGGCACTCAGGACTGCTGGTTGGGAGCCCAAGAGTTGTCAGCTGCCTAAATCTGTTGGCATTTAGTCTTCTGGTGGGGAGGTGGGGAGTTTAGTACAGCTACTGTAGCTAAAGAGGAGTCCTCAAGAGATGATGGACTTTGTTTTAGTAATTGTGCATTCACAGGGTAAACTTAGCTCTACATGACATATAGGTCATGGCAGGCAGTATTTTTAAAATAATTTGTTCTAAAACGGTTGTTTTTTAAAATAATTTGTTCTAAAACGGTGGTTTAAGACCAGATGTGGTAGGGCATGCTTGTAATCCCAGCACTCAGGAGGCTGTGGCAGGAGGATCACTGTGAGTTCAAGGCCAGCCTGGGCCACAAAGTGACTTCAAGGCCAGCTTGAACTGTACACTTTAACCCTGCCCCCAAAAGACAAAAAGTTTAAAATTTTAAAAATAAATAAAACAGTGATTTATATTTTTTACTGGACCATGTGGCTGCATTAATATAACTTAATGCCAACCAGGGTCCAACAAAGTATAGCATTTAACAAGGAAACATGAATGTCTGATGAGAGAACAGATCCTCCTGCCTTAGAGAAGCCAGTGAGAGATGACAAAGAGGCACACTGCTGTAATTCTCAAGAGGCATGATTCCTGTGTGGTCATCATGGGTATGCCCTCTGTCACCACACGAACCTCAACCTGCTTCCTTGGCACCTCCATCCCCCTTTCCAAAGTCCATCCCACTGGCTGTACACTAGGACATGTCTGCCCATGGCAGCAGCAGATCTTCACAATGGTACCCCAGGAAGTATACCAAGATGTGTTAGGCCAAAATGCCTAACAAGGTTTCTGGCCTCTACCATGGCTGTCCTTGGCATGCAGGGCCTGACAGTCCACCCACAGTCTTGCTCCAAGCTTCGCCCTTCTGTTGAGTGTGATTTGGAACATGAGGGGCCAGTGCTTATCGTGAGCACCTTCTCTCCAGGACCTTCTTCCCCCAGCCATGGGGAGATATCAAGGGCAGTAGGAATCAGCATAGGGCATGTGATGGGAACCATCTGAGCCATAGGGGCCCAACAGGACACACCAAGCCCTGAGCCAAGATTATAGTGGCCCTCAGAACTCTATCCCCAATCACCACACCCACTGCCTTCTCCAGCCTGAGGTGGCAGGTACTTCACACATCCTCACCTGTCATGGATGGCCCCTCCCAGAGAGCTGCCAGAACAAGTAGTAGCAGCTGGAAAGGACGGGCCATGGCTATCTGGCAGGTGCTGAGCATAGACTGTGTCTGTCTTTATACCTGACTGCCCACAGCCTGGCCTCTCCTGCCCCTCTAGAGAAGACCACCCTAGCAGGCCAGGACCGTCAGGGACTCTGACTGCTGACCAGGCTCAGGGAGGTAAAGGGGAATGAAGCTGCTGCAACACAGACACTGTCTTCCCATCCAGGAAGTTTTTGGCTGCTCCCCTCAGGCTGGAGCCTGGCTCTGTTTCATACACCCAGGAGGGCTGCATTCATTTGCCTGGGACCTTGCCCATTATGGGTGTATTACAGCCAAAGGGCACACAAACAAGCAGGAGGATAGCACTTACTGGATGGTGTACGTGCTAGAGAAGCACTTGCAGTCTGTGGTTTGCATCCAGAGAAACCTGGGGCCTCAAGGACCAGTGTCAGAGCTCACAAAAACAGCTGCTTGAAAAACCCCACTCCTGCCTATGGGGTCAGCCAGGGTGAGGATGTGGAGTGGCACTTAAGTGCTAGGGAATTGTGTATGAATTGTACCCCAGCTTGAAGCCTCATTGACCAGGATTACGTTTTCTGTACACCTACTAGCTTTCAGCATCTCGCCCTTCGCTTTCCTCGAATGTCATTTAATTGGAACCAGATGCTTCAGAATGGCTTCTTTCACTTAGGAATAAGCACTTAAGATCTTCCATAGCTTTCCATAGTTTAATAGCTTGCTCCTCTCAGCACTGAATTAATCATTGGATAGAATTTGATCACCTACTAAAATGGTGGCTTCTGAGTTCAGGTAATTATGAGCAAAGCTACTATAAACATCCATGTGTGGGATTTTTGTATGGACATAAGTTTCCACATCCTTTAAATAAATACAAGGAGCATAGAGATTGGATTAACAGTAAGATCTTTTAAATAAATACAAGGAGTATAGAGATTGTATTGAACAGTAAGATGTTTAGTTACCAGTTAGATGCCAGACTGTCTTCCAGAGTGTACAATTCTGCATTCCCCTCAGCAGTGAGCGAAGGTTCCTGTTACTCCACATTCTGGCCAACATTTGGTGTTGTCAGTGTTGATTTTAGCCATTCTCATAGATATATATGTCAGGCATCTTTTCATGTGCCATCCTCCTTGGTTCAACATTTACTTTTGCTCATGCATGCCCCATTTTACCAGCACCATTTGTTGCAAAGACTCCTTCCTCCACTGAATTACTTTCACAGCCTTTGTCCAAAGTCAGACTGCAGCTGGGCATGGTGAGACACACTGTAATCCCAGCTGCTCACAAGGCGGAGGCAGAAGGACTGCAAATTCAAGGTCAGCCTAGGGTACTTATGAAGACTTCTCAAAATAAAAAGTTCCTACGTTCCAACCCCATACTGCAAAAAGAAAAAAAAGAAATGTCAGATTGGTACTGTGGGACAATTTCTGAGTTCTTAATTTCTGTCTCTGTGTCTCTGTCAGTTCTACACTATCTTGATCCCCATGGCTACAAAAGCCTTACAATCAGGTAGACTGATTCCTTATGCTTTGCTCCTTTTTTCTCAAGATTGTTTCAGGTCCCCTAGTTCCTTTGCTTTGCCATATAAATTTTACTTGTTTGTTTATTTATTGCAGTACTAGAGATTGAACCCAGGGCTTTGGCACTAAGCTACATCATCAGCATTTTATATGTTTTAGTTTGAGTCAGGGTGTCACTCAGTTGCCTAGATTAGATTGGAACTTTGTGGATCTTCCTGCCTCAACCTCCCAGAGTACTGGGATTGCAGGTGTGTCTACTACACCTGGCTCATTTAGACTTCTAAGTTTCCTTCATCAGTGTTTTGTAGTTTCCTATATAGTGGTCCTGTCAGTGTGTGTTAGAGTCACAGTGAAGCCTTTCCTCCTAATGAAGAGTAGCAAGTGGTCCTATAGGCCACTTTCCATGGCTACTGTGTGGAACACAAAGACACTTGCTGCTCACATCCTACAGCTTGTCTGGCTCACATGCAGTCCTAAGGGTTATGCTGGAGATTCCTCAGACTCTTCCATATCAACCATCCTCTACAGCAGGTGGACACAGTCCTCACTCATCTCTTGACCCACTTCAGCCTCTTCTTCTTGCTGTGTGCACTGGCTGAGACGCACAGTGCCTAGTTAAACACTTAGCCAGGACCCTTTACCTGTGTCTGATCTGGGAACCAGCTTGCAAATGTTCTTTGCCAAACTGAGGACATTCTCTATTCCTAGTTTTATCATGAATGTGCCTTGATTTTTGTCACATGCTTTTCCCGTGTCAGTTGATATAACCATGTGGTATTTCTTCTTGCCCTGCAGATGGGGCACATTACATTGGTTGGTTTTTAAATACTGAACTGGCCCATATTTCTGGAATAAACCATGTTGGTTGTAGTAAATGATCCTTTTTTTATTTTAAAAAGAATAAAGCCAAGCAAAATAAAACAGGATAAAGCCAATCAAAAACAAAAACAATGAAAGTGATACAGGACTTCAAAACAAGATAGGAAGTCAACAATGGCTACCATAATGCCTCTTGTTATCTTCAAAATAGCTTCTTATACCATCACACATAATAAAATCAAACAAAACAGAAAAAAAAACAAATCGAACAATGAAAATTATATAGGACTTCAAAACAAAATAATAGGAAATTAACAATGGCTACCATAATACCTTTTGTTATCTTCGAAATAGTTGTCCAGACCATCAGACATAGGGATGTAAAATCAACCAATCAGTACAAGATCTGAGTTGCTTCTTTATTTCAGTTTTATCTTTTCAGAAGTTTCAGGTGTGTGTCTTCTAATTTCTACTATGTCTGTGTCTCCTGAACTTGTTCTTTGTGGGCCGGAGGTCTGAGATTGTATTCTGCTTCTTCGTCTTAACATTTTCCTGTGTTTCTCCAAATCAGCCCATTGTTGCATCCTGGCCACTTCCTGCATTTGACTCCCTGTCTAGTTGGTCTCTGTCTCTTGGTGACAGTGGGATATTGAGGTCTCCCATTACAACTATGTATTGCTTATTTGATTTTCCATGTCTACCAATAACTGTCTTATATAGTTGGGTACTCCTGTATTAGATACGTATATATTTATGATTATTATGGCATTTGTGCTGTCTCCAGGTATCTCAATGCTCATTGACCACAGTCAACCTTGTGTTATTCTTTTTTGCTTTGCTTTGTAGCTGTTGGATTGATTTCTCATGGTCTCTTGCTACTTTTAGGATACCTTTCCTTTCATAATCACTACCTGCAATTCTGTTTAAGATCTGAAATTCTGTGGCCCTGGAGCAAGGCCAGCAGATGGCTATAACTGCTGGTTTCAAACAGGAGCCTAAAGAGAATTCTTTCTGTGGTCTGTTGGCCATTTGAGAACTTTGGAAATGTAATGGTCAATTCATCAGAAAGAAATAGCAGGTGAGTGTGGCAGACTTTCGGCGACCTGCAGGAGAGAGACCCTGGCGCCTCGGAACCTGCACCAGGTGGTGACTTGGGGTGCCAGAAGAACAAGGAGCTCCTCCCCTCTCTGGGGGGCGGCTGTGAGTGTGGCAGACTTTTGGCAGCCCGAAGGAGAGAAACCCTGGTGCCTCGGGACCTGTACCAGGCAGTTACTCAGGGTGCAGGGAGAACAAGGAACTGCTCCCCTCTCTGGGGGGCGGCTGTGAGCCTGCCAGCGCACGGGCTGAGAATCAAACATTTCATGTTGTCCTCTCCCCCACCCCCTTAGCAAGTGGAAGCCAGTGAACCACACATCTTGTGAAAAGATTGGCTATGTTATTTAGTATGAGCTCCCTGTATGCAAAGATATGGACAACCATTTGGAAGAAAACAAGAGACAATATGACAGATAGTGAAGATCTCTGGTTGTCTAGCTTTGAAATTTGTGCTTTCTTATGTCCCATTCTGTTCTGTTTTGTTGTGTTTAATTTTACCCCCTTTATGATCTTAGCTTGCTTTGCCTTGTCTAAGTTCAACACACATGAAGGTATGGACAGCTGTTTTGAGGAGAATGCGAGACATTATGACAGCCATTCACGGCTTCCCTAATGTCTGGTCTTGAAGACCTGAAATGCCCTCCTCGTCCTGCTCAGATCAATTCCATACTACATTGTTTCATGTGAATTCCCTATATGTGACAATATGGACAACTATTTGGAAGAAAACAAAAGTCAATATGATAGAGAGTGAATATCTCCAATTGTCTAGCTTTGAAATTTATGTCTTACATTGCTTTCTTGTGATCCGCTTTGCTCTGTTTTGTTGTATTTAATTTTACCCTATTGATATAATTGCATGTATATTTGAGT
>PVJX010000461.1:0-126721 GCA_004027295.1 Dolichotis patagonum | reverse complement strand
TCCTTGGAATACTGTATGGTTGCTACCCTTTATTCTGTTTTATTTTGTTTTGTTTTTTCCTCTTTAAATAAAATTATAAAAAAAAATTTTACCCCCTTTAAAATAAAATTTTTTAAAAAAATTTAAAAAAGATCTGAAATTCTATCCTTTCCTTCATTTAATCTGTTGCATATATTTTCAATGGAGGTTTTAATCTCCTGGATCTCTTTTTGTATCCATTTTATGGAATCTATTTCTCTCTTATGTTGGGCATTTTTTGTTTCCATCTTTTTCAAAGCTCATCTATTCTTTTTTATTTGTGTCTTCTCTAATATCTTTGATTTTAAGCACCATTTCTTTTTGTACCTGAGAAATCATTTTCTCTATACCCTTTTCCATTTGTGTTTTCACTTGTTGTTGTCATTTCAGAGAATTCCAGTGGTTGACTTCCACCTTCATCCATCTTGTTGAGTTCAAGGCCTGTCTAGGATGGGCTGGGGGTCTGGGGCTACACCGAACCTCTGAATCTTGCCATTCTCCACCTTCTCTTTTTTTCTTTTGTCTTCTGTGTTGATGGCCACCAATCTCCCATGATATATAGCTCTACCACTAGCATTGAGAACTTTCTCAAGGAAGAAAAGAGATGTCCATTCCTCAGTGATGTCCTCCAGATGTAGCTGGTTCTCTATACCTATCTCAAGAACCTACCTTCTTCTGGTGTTTACAGTTCTGTGATAATGTCTGTATTGCATCCCAGAAATGTGCTGGGTATGAAGCCAATCTTGGCCTCTGGATGTGGGCTGGAACTGGTCTTCTTTGTCAGTAGAATTCTCCAGAGTCCAACTGCTGTCTCCTCACAGCTGCTTCAGATGCTTCCTCACTGGCTGTGCTGAGCCATTGTCCTGGGTCTTGGGGTTCCCACAGGTCTTACACTCTTCCAGCTGGCCCACCCTCCAGGATACAATGGAGAATGCACCAATTGCAAACGCACTGTCTTCCAGACGGCCTGCCCTCCAGGATGTAATCAAAATGATTCTTTTTATATATCCTCAAACTGGATTTTTACATCTGTATTTATAAAATGTATTTGTGTGTAGTTTTCTTTTCTGTTTTTCCTTTGGTACTATTTTTGTCTAATTTGGGTATCAGAATACTACTAGCTTCATAGAATAAATTGGGATGTGTTTCCTCCTCTTCAATTTTTCTGGAAGAAATTTGTAGGATTGCTGGTAACTCTTAAGTGTTCAACGGAGTTGCTGAGACTTTCCTTAAACTGTTCCAGTGCCATGGAGTTCTGGGAAGAAGGGGCTGTAGCTCTCTGGAGCTACCAAAGTTTCTGGAAGTGGGTTGTCCACACAGGGCCTTAAAACATGCAGAATCCATCAGCACACACCATGAAGGTTCAGGCTGTTTGGTAAAGGAGCACTACATACACTTCAGTATCCTTGCATTGTTTGGCTAAAGTCTCATTATTCAATTTCTTTAAAAAATGGTTTTTTATTCTCCCTCTTCCAAAATGCTTTCTGCTCAGAGTAGCTGACTGTTTGAACCTCTCACCCACTCCGTCCAGTGAGGAACCATTGCTGCTAATGTTATCTGGCAGCACTGGCATAAGCTCTAGGCCTTGAGATGCCAGGGCCTCCACTGCCAGACCTGCCAGCTTTTGTGACACCATGGTGCCCACAGATGGGGTGCAGGTGGCAACAGACAGGAGCCTGATGAAGTTAGTACTTCCCCCTGCTTCCTTCTGTTTGGCTAACAGCAGATACCCCTAGGCACCCCCACCCTCACCTCCAGTGATCCCAGTGATCCTGTTTCTGTGTAGGCAGAGTGGGAGGGAAGTAGCACACCCTGGTGAGCATGAGGTCTCTGGTCCAGGCAGAGTATGTTCCCAAACCCTGCATGCTCCTAAGATGTCACCTGCTCAGCCCTCTGGGAAGTAGCAGGCAGGAAACAGATGGAGCACTCTAACCAACCCACTGGTTTGGTTAATAAAATGAATGTATTGGAGAAACACAGCTAGTTCTGGGTGATTCCTGTGGTGTTGGATGCCTGGCCCTTGTTTTTAAGACTGATTCTCACTGCCTGGGGATGTTTGGTGGCCAGGCAGTCACATCCCATCCCAGTGCCTTCTGTCCTCTGTGGGGCCACCTGCAGTACTATTTCCAGACTTCCGTCCTCCCAACCATTGGAAACTGCAAAGAATAAGCCTATACTTCCTCTATTGCTTCCCCCTATTCTTAACATTTCAGTTTCAGCATTCTCTCAGGGGACGGGCATTTTCCTCTTTATATTCCCCTCAACACACTCAACACTTCAGACATTATCCAGTGTATAGGATGTGCTGTCTTATAGCATCCAATATACAGCACCTAGGATGGTACCAGCATATATGGCAGTCTTGGGGCATCCAGTGTACCTAGGATGGTGTACATTGTATAGCAGTTGCTTCACAGATGTGTGAGGATACTGCATATCTCTCATGTATCCCTCTTCCTGATAGCACCTGCTCCCCGCCTAGAAAAGGGGCTCTAGGGATTGAACCCAGGACCCTTACAGTATTATGCTACATCCCAATGAAGCCCTTTTTTTCAGTCACTAAGTTGCCCGGGCTGTGTGGACCCATAGTCAGGTGGTGGGAGACCTCCCTCTTGGCTGTGCCCTCACCACCTTCAGGGCTGTGCTAGGTACCACTTCTCCCAGGGACAAGCTGGAGGCACGTAACAGAGCTCCTCACGATGGGAGCAGACGATGTGGGACTGAGCGCCTACCAAGCAAAAGCGGGTGATGTAATGCGGGGTACAGCCACAGGCCTGCACCCGAAAAAGCAGCATTAATAACTGAATCAGCTGCAGCGAAGGCTGCCCTGTGGCCTACCATTTCCCCAGTGCCTGTGCCTGGGGCCTCGCGCGCCGCCTCACAAAAATCGCCACGTGCAGCGCTAGGCTCCGCCCACGCGCCCCGCCCCGCCCCTCTCCAAGGGCGAGGGCGCGGGCGCGGGCGCGCTTGCGTCACTGCCCAGCCGGCTGGATCTGGTTCCAGCCGAGCAGTGGGTCTGACCTGCGCATTGCGTGCGCGTTGCGGCGGGCTGTAGGCTGGGTGAGAGGGTGCGGGGTTCGTGTGGGGGTCCCGGCTGCCTTTCCCGGACAACGCCCGCCAGCCGGGACGCGGAGGTCAGTGGTACGGGTGGAGGGAGAGTGGGAGGAGGCGGGGGCCTTGTGCTTCCTATCCTGACCCGCCCCGCCGCGCGCCGACCCCGAGCGGTGGCCGCAGCGCCGGCGCCCGGTAGCCCAGGTTCCCCCGCCCCCGCTACTACGTCCCTTGGGTTGCCAGGTACTGTTCAGCGCGGGGGTTCTCTGCCAGACACTCTAGGCCTTCCTGTCTCTGGCAGACTCGCCCCAAAACTGTACAAGACGTTACCTGGATTGCTTTTGAAAGTATTTGGCCATGAGTAACTCATTTAGTTGGCAGCATGACTTTTCTCATTGACCATTTACAACCAAAGTTCTTGTAGACTGAGGAAAAACACTAACCCACGTTTGTCTTTTTAAGTGAAAACTGTATTTTACAATGGAATTGACAACAGTGAACGATAGACATTTAAAGAAGCACTTTTATTCTGCTGTTGTCTTACTTCAGCGCCATGTTTTATTTTGTTTTCCCATAGCTCGAACTTTTTGCAGATCCTTGAGCAGTTTGTGGCCTTGGTACGGTGCCCGCAGGGCTCAAAAAGCCAAGAGGACCTCTCTCCAGGTGCTCCCCTTAAAGTCGGTGTGAAGGTGGAAGGGGAAGCCCCCGCACCATGAGAACCCGAGTTTAGGTGTTTTCAGTGTGTACTCATATTCAAGCACTTTTAACACCAGGGCACCAAGCTGGGTAGGAGAGGCAGAGCTAGGAGCTGCAATGTTGAAGCAGGACAGCACATTTGAAAGTCTTACCACGCAAAGTTGCTTTTTTTTTTCTTTTTCACTTCTCTCCTGGGGATACCGCGGAGACCTGGTTGTTCTGTGCAAACTGACCCTGGAGCTGATCCATGACTTGGGTGACTTTGCACTTTTGTAATAGGTTTTTCAAATGTTAAGAATCTGGTTTGCATTTAAATGGCAAAATCACCATGGACAAATTAGGAACAACTGTCAGCTAATTTCTTGCAAGTTGTTGAGAAATATGTTTTCAGCGTGGTAAATGTTATTTATAACCCATGCACTGCCCTTGCTGGCCATGAGGCTAGGGCTGCGTTTGCACTTTTTTTTTTTTTTTTTTTTTTGAAACAAGGTCTCACTATGCAGTTCAAGCTGACCATGAGCTCACTTTGTAGCCCAACTTGTCTCGAACTTGCAGCAATCATCCTGCCATAGCCTCCCGAGTACTAGGATGACAGGTGTGGGCCATCATGCCCGGCTTGCACTTTAAAACCAAATACAGCCTTGGACTCCTAGTCACTCATCTGCTTCCACAGATGAAGGCAGATTTGAATTTTAATATCTAGAAAGGGAGCAGCCTAGGCTAGGAAACTGCAGATCAAAGAGGCCTCCTATTAACACACACTAGCATATCTCTGTGTGTGACTTTTGCCTTCCAACCCAATTATCACTTGTACCTAAAAGTCATGACCATGACATCCACCACGTAGACTCCAGCTAGGCTCCTGGCCTGCTTCAGCCCCGCAGTAACCAAAAGAATGACGAGAGGCCTGTGCACCATCAGACGGTGTCCATATGCCTAAAATCAAATAAGCCTGTCCAACACAAGTAAACAAAGCTGCTATATCAAAGGAAAGCCAAAGCCAAGGGATGTGTTTATCTTCCAGAGGACTACACCAGAATTCTAGGAGGCATTAGAGTGGTGGTAGATAGCCCAGTATAAGTAACAGGTGGAGCAAGATGTCTGTGGCCTAAGGATATAAAGTTCAAGTGCCTACTTCAGAGCTATCTCCCTGGGAGGTGGCCCTGTGGTTTCTCTGCAGGAGTTTGAAGTGCCATAGAGTTCACTTGACCAGAGCCAGGAAGGAGCCCTCTGGTCTAGGCAGTGACCTGTGCCAGAAACTGGCTGATGGAAGCTTTAGGAGAGCCCCATGCAGCCTTTGCAGGTTCCAGCTGACTCTCAGCTTCACCCCAGAGATGTGGTCTCTGCAGGTAGATGTGCTGCCAGAGACAGTAGTCATCACCTTGCTTCTTCCTGGGCTGAAAATAGGCCTATTAAACACGTAGTGACAGGGTCAGGCCATACCTTCATGGCCTCTCCTGTTCTTTGCAATGTGTTATGTGGTCTCAGCAGAGAGCTGTAGCCCAAGTCTCTCTCTGCTGTGAGCCCCTTCCCTGCACTGCAGGGCTCCCTGCAACAGGCTACTAGAACACTATGAATCAGGGCCAAAGCAGAGTCCTCCCACTTCCCCCAACTTGTCTCCTTCCCCCAGCCTGTATCAACTCCCCACACCCACCAGATCCTCTGCTGTCTCAGAACTTTGCCTTCTTGGCAGCTCAGCCCTCCTAGTGTTTGTCCTTGGGAATCTGTGCAACAGAGATTAAACTCCTTTGTGGTCTGAAGCACCGCAGGCTTTGAACTAGTGGGCCCACCCTGGTGGCTGCACCCCAGGGGCTGCTACTGAGTGGTGCCAGGCTTCTCTAGCCAAGCAAGAGCTAAGCTATAGCAGAGGGGTGCCTAGTGGGGCTGTAAGCCTCTGGCTGATAAAACAGAGGGCCAAAGGCGGTGTATTTTGCCTCCTGGGGTGTGACCTCTGGTTTTTGTCCCTCTCTACCTACACACACACACACACACACACACACACACTGGGGTTTTTGCTCCTTGTATCTCATTTCTTCCTCTGAGGCATGAGTTCCCAGGGATGGGGACTGATGTGCAGAGGTGTTGGAAAATTGGTGGACAGCCTGTTGAAATGGTAAAGTATGGGCTCAATAAAAAGTTTGGAGCATCTGGGCGGGGGATTTAGCTCAGTGGCTTAAGTGCCTACCTGGCAAGTGCAAGGTCATGAGTTCGATCCCCGGTACCAAAACAAAACAAAACAAAAGTTTGGAGCATCTAAGAACTTTGTTTGTAGAAACCGGATCTTTGTAAAACATGCTTTTCTCTCAGACCCCATCTGCCTACTAACATCTCATAGCTGGAGCGTCTGCTGCCTGTAAACCAAGAAGTAGAAACCAGAGACATTGGTGCAGATGCCTGTGGAGGCCCATAGCTGATGCCCCTTAACCTTTAACCTGCTATTTAACAAACTGCCTCACACCACAGATTTTCATTTTAATCTGTAGGTTAAAGAGCAAGGGTAAAAAGTTTTGTACTGTCTGGCAAAATTTGGTACCAGTTGCCAGAGGTGCTTGTGGTTGCCACATCTTGTACCCACAGTGGTTTCCTCGTATTTTGTGACAGACATGGGCTGCTGGCACATGCAGCTTAACACAAGCAGTATTCAGAAGCTATGGGAGGCTCTGTGCTGCTTGGCGCTTTCACTGTGTGGAGCCTCTGTTTTGGAGGGTGGGACCATGCGGTCAGTTCTCAGTTCTGGCCTAGGAGGCAGGTACCACTGACAGCTGAGATAGTGGGGTTTTAACAAGAATGTCTGTGCAAGGTCCCTGTCCTGGCCTTGTCCCCTTGAAATTTCCATTTTCTTCTCTGTAGAATGAGGAACAGGGCTGACAGGAATCCGACACTGTGTATTTCTGGGAAGAGGGCCCAGCAGCTTTCACCATGTTCCCCCAGGCCCAGGTGGGAGGAAGCTAAATGAAGTCCACAAAATTAGGATGCATAGAAAGACTCCACCTAAAAGAGCCTGGCTTCCCAAGGATATCCTATATGGTGTTGGCCTGGACTGTGGACTTTCAACCTGGATCGGGAAGTTTTAGCTTGGATAAAGTAACCATACCTATTCTCCCCTCCAAGAGACATGTGGCATTTCTTTCTACTGAGACCACAGTGGACAGCAGTGGCCTAGGCAGGACCTAGGCTGAGTGGTGGAAGCACAGAGGCTTCCTGTCCATTGCAACTGGGGACATCTCACTGTCCTTCTCAGTTCCATTTCCCAGATACAGAACCTTTTACCTGATGCTTGGTTTTGTCATTTGATATGTTGACGAAGTATTTGTGGTATTTTTTGTGGGCTGTTACTAAGTTCAGTTTGTACCTAAGTGTATCTGCATGTTCTGCTTTATGTAATTACATTGGTTTGTCCTGGTTTTTTTGGCAGTACGGGGAATTGAACTGAGGGCCTCACACATGCTATGCAAGTGCTCTTCCACTAAGCTGCATCACTAAGCCCTTGCTTTGTGCATTTAGAAATGTCATTCCAGGGAGAGTCCCTTGGCAGGGTCACCCCTTAGGTCATAGCTGGACTGCGGCAGGAGAGCTGGCCCTAAGCTCCCATGGTGACCTAGATGGGTGGCCGCCCTCCCTGTCCTCCAGGAGCTCACGTATGCGTGCTTGTGAGCGCCTCGATGACAGAGCCGGCGTCCGCCTCTGTGTCTGCAGCCTCTCATGGCAGCATCCTTGAGTGTCCATACTGGTGCTCGAAAGTTGCTCTGTTTTTGATCAGAATTTTTAGAATGGGAAGGAGCCGGAGAGTGCTCACATCCTAGTCCAGTCAGATACTGTGTTGGAAGGTTGGGAGAAGAATTTAGGGGTGTGTCTATTTAATAATAACTAAATCAAGTCTACCATGTATATCTCATCATTAAAAAGACCCCATGACCCTCTCAGTCATGGTCCTGGTCTCAGGCAGGATCCTTGGACAGGATCTTGCCATGCATCTTCAGATGTTACCGTGGCAAGAACCTGGCGTAGGTTGTCCTTGGATTGCCTTGCACACCCACCTATGCTTCTATAATTGTCTCAATAAAAGGCTTAATTTTTTAGTCTCCTTTTTATTCTCCACTGTTTTCAGGAAGAGAGTGTGTGAGTTACCCTCTTGAAGTCTGAATAATTGGGGCAATAAGACTGATGGTCTAAAAGAGGTGGCCAAAAACATGGTGAATACTTTTTAAATGTATTACAGTAAAAGACACATCACCATTAATTCCCTCAAAATACTTCACTCCTTCTTGCTTCAAACACACTTATCCTCTACTTCTTACCATTTTCCACTTTCCAAAGCAATTCTGGAAATCCTTGTTTATGAGTGTCTTTATGAAGTGTGATCAGAAATACAGTGAATGGTACTGCTAGTGCCATCCAGTGGAAAGGCAGGCTTATAAAAACATGATGGTGTGCCCTTCACTGTTTTATTCATCGGATCTGGCATCATGCAACTTCTGTCTGTTTCCCCAAGTCAAAATGGCCATAAAAGGAAAGCATTTTCAATCAGCGCTTCAAGGCAGCCATTGCAGTGCAACTAAAGATACTCATGAAAGAAGATATCCAGAACTACTTAAGAAAGTGGCAAGAGTGACAGGATGGGAGTATTTGAAGTGAGGGGGAGTATTTGGAGGTACAGTAATGGCCATATATCTTTAATAGCCTCTTTAAAACAAGGATTCACCAGATTTTTCAGTTGCCCCTTACATAAACTGGGACAGAATCTCTGATGGTGCCACGTGTTTGAAGGGCAAGTGTTTAGCTCATCCCTTCCAGCCTGTGCATGGACTGTGTGGGAGGCAGGAGGCAAAGAGCTTCGTAGTCTAAGGAATGATGTAGGTGGATGAGAACAAGCTCCGCAAGACCTGAACTGGCAGTACTGCTATTAGTCACCAGTACCTGCTTACAGAGAGGACATCAGCTGCCTTGGTTCTAGGCAGGGCGTCTGTTCACCCCTCTTAGGGTGACTGTCACCTGGGTCGTCTGTACACAGTGACCACAGTTCCCTTGGTGTTGATGCACAGGTCCTAGTGGGTTAGGGACTGATAACTGCCCAGGGCCTCCAGGGCAGGACTTGGGTTGAGTGACACAATCAAGGCATAGGTACTGTACCTGGGCTCTGTGCCTTGCCATTGATGAGACACAATTCTGTCCTCTGAATGGTGGACTGTGTGACCTGCCCTCCCCTTAGCCACCCTGTCCCCCAAGATGGAGGGGAAGATGAGGGCCCTGTGCCTCAGTTCACTGTTATCCGGGAAGGCTATGCTTCCAGCATAACTTGGCTGACAGCAATCATTAATGCACTTCATTCAGCCCTCTGGTTCTGTGGAGTTGGTTGACTCGTGTCCCATGGGGCTCCTGAGTGCTGGCTATGAGGAACTATGTGTCTCAGGACTCCTCACTCCTACTTGTCTACCACCACTGCTCAGCTTTGGCCCTAGGGACAGGTTGGTTCCCAAACTGAAGGCCTGACAACTCTCCCTGGGGTCTTGACTGTACTCCAGGTCCATTGTCAAAACAGCACTGCAATGGCTGCCACCAAGGGGTGGACTTCATAGGTGGAGGTGGGGCATTTCAGACTGTTGAATTGTCTATAAACCCATTGCTGCTGAAGTTCAGTCCCTTCACCATGGTCAACAGGCCTCTGGGGAACATAAGAGTACAGGAAAGGCCAGGACATCACAACCTGGGCCTGTCCTGAGTCCCATAGGAGTGGGGCTGTGCTGTCCCCTTACCTGCTGCCCCCACTCCCCACCCCTCGGGTCGAGATGTGGCTTTACCCATGGGTTTCTGGAATCCCTACTTTCTCCTGTCCTCTCAGTGGCACACCCAAGGCTCTTGCATGCTGTGAGCTGGTGTGCATGCCTGCCTCTACACTCACCCCCATCCAGTGTTCCTGACCTCCAGCATGGCCAGGAAGGAGGACAGAACCTTGGTTTCCTGTATATCTCCCTGCTCAGGTCATGGGGCTAAGCAGAAAAGGTCCAAGTAAAAATTCTTGGTCAGTTATGTTCCACATCTTCCTATTCTTGCCATAGGAGACCAGTTATCCATGCTGGCAAGTCTACAGCAAGGAAAAAGCCTCCCAAAGGAAAGAGATGGGGTGTTCCCACCCCATCACAGCCCCTCTGACTTGTTGGGGAATTCTAGAGTTGAGGTGAGGAGCTCTAGGTGGAGGTAAGAGACCTCCAGAAGTGTTGAGGGAGAAGGCTCTGTGATCCCCAGGTGGGGTTGGTGCCTGCTGGGCATGAGAAGAAGCCCCTGCCACTTTGCCCAGTGCTGCCCCCAACAGAATCCACATAGGTCTCACAGAAGAGATCCCTGCCATGGAGACACTGGAAGTCCTGCTTCTAGGGCTTCTGTTTGAGCAGAAACTAGGAAAGTAAGGGACCCATCCCAGGTCACTGCTGCTGCCTGATCCTGGTTGAGGCATTCTCTGCCACCCTCTGTAATTCCAAGGATGCTCCACCAAGGCATCTGACGAGTGGGTGCTCAAAATCTCACACAGGGACTGTGGGCTGGTACCGCCTGAATAGCAGGCCCTTTCCATGCCTCCTCACCCACACAGTCATCAACAAATCCATCTAATGGAGGCCAGGCCCAGCAGTTCCTTTGCTTGGAAGGCCAGGACATTACAACCTGGGCCTGGCAGCTTCCTTCCCTCCATTCTGCCCCGAAGAGGGCCCTGGAAAGGACAGTGGGCCCTTTCTCTGCTCAGTGGCTCTGCCTCCACACACAGCTTCTATAGACTTCCCTGAAGCCTTATCAGCAGGAGGCCAGGCATGCTGCCATCCCATAACCTGGGCCTGATGTACCCCAGCCTTGCATGCCTCCCCACAGACCCCGAGGCTTCATAGCAGTCAGTCTTCATCTAGGGCACCTGATACCCTCCACTAAACATGCAAAGAAATAGCCAAGAACCTTGGCTGGAGGGCCACTCCATGGCCTGCACTCCCTTGCACATGCCCATGCACCATGCCATAACATGAGAGGGCAAAAAGCCCAGATACCTGGATGTCCAGCTCAAAAACAGAGATCATGTGGAAGTGCACTGGGCAGGATCTTGGTCTTGGGGTTGTGGGGCTACCCAAGGCAGACCTCCAGGGAAGGAGCATAAGGCATATCTTCTCTGCAGATGCCCTCAGTGTGGACTCTTAGGCAGGTGCAGATATGGAATACAAGTTTTGTAGGCCAGCAATAATCAGCTCTGTAGACACCAAAGCGCAGGGAGGTAACAGGTGCAGAACTCGGGGTCTCTTATCTACATGTGGGACACCAGGTCAGTTGGGGTCCCTGACCATTCAGCTGGACTCCCTGTTGAAACAAAGGATGTGGATCTGTGGGTGGACATGGCAAGGTATTGGCCTCACCTCTGAGGTACTGTGTCACATGTGGGTCATGACCAGCATACTCAGAAGGCTAACATCTGTCTCAAGTACCCCGTCTCCCTGCCATGCCTGTCCCTTTTCTGTGGACACCAACTTCCATGTTCCCATTTGTGATTGTCATCCACCCTGGGGTACAGCTGGTGCCTCCAAGAGCCCATAAGGCAGAGTCTGAGCTAGAACGTCCTGTGTATGGAGTGGCATTGTCTCCTCCACTTATCCTTAGGTCAGGCTGTTGGGTGCTCAGCTCAGCACTGCCCTTATCTATGGCATTGTGAGCACAGACACCAGGAGAGTAAGCTCAGGCCCCCTGGTAGTACGTATTGCCCCCACCCACCCAGGTGCCTCCCTCAAAGGCCTCGGGAAGGAGTTGTCCATGTAGCTCTGGCTTTGATCCAGCCAGCCTGCCTTTCCTAGGTAAAATCTCTGCTCCCTGGAATTGGAGGAGAAGAGGGTAAGTTCAGGTAGAAAGATGAACAGAGGTGGGGCTGTTAGGATCTAAGTAGCTCAGGCTGGCTTTGAACTTGGCAGTGATCCCTCTGTCTCAGCCTCCCTAGTCCTGGGACAACAGATGTGTGCCACAACACCCAGCATGGAAAGATCACTTTCTCTAGACAAACAGGATGGCACACGCATGTACTAGGATTTCAAGTTCAAGACCAGCCTGGACAATTTAGCAAAACCTCGTCTCAAAATTTAAAAAGAGGTGCTGGAGATTTAGCTCAGTGGCATAAGCACCTGCCTTACAAGCGTGCACTGAGTTCGATCCCCATTACAAAAAAAAAAAAAAGCAGGGTGAGCTGAGACCACGTCAGTGTGAGCATACCTTTGGGCTCAATCTTTAGTACTTGGGGTGAGGGGGTGAAAGGCCTCTTGCCTGAGGCCAGAGCGTCCTTGAGCTCAACCTCAGTCATTGAGGCTGCTTCCAGGATGATGGGTTGTGGGCAGGATCATGATCGCTCTCAGGGCCTTCCTGAACCCCCACAGCAACCTGACTAGCCCTGCTCAGCAGCATACCCCCCACACCAAACTTCTTGGACCAGAGACACCAGCTTCCCCAGCCCTAGGGATGTAGGGTTCCTGCTGCACGGCCCAGCCCCTCCTGCAGGGCAGAAGTGGAGAGGACAGGACATGGCTGTGGTGAGGTCTGCTAGGTAACAACCAGCCCACCTGCCTGGCCTGCATACTCCTGCCATGTTACTGTCTCTACAGACTTGGGTTCACAGTTGCCTCTCAAGAAAAAAATCACAGAAATGATTCTTGGCAATCTAGACACGGCCCTTGTGCCATGGTAATATGAAGTTTGTGGGATGGAGTGTTCACCAGAGGGAAGAAGATCCCAGGGGATCCCATGGTTCTTGTCACATGCTGGTCTGTGTGAGTGTGCCTGACACCCACAGAAGCACCCACATCAGGGTGCAGCTGTTGAGTGTCCAGGTGTCCTTGTCACAGTGTGGGACAGACACAGATGACACCTCCCAGATCCCCAAGTGGGAACCTATTCTTTTTCAGGTCTGCTCCTTGAAGATCATGCCTGAGATTTTCTGCCTCAGTTGCTTGCATGGGAATCTTTTCAAGGAGCTCCAGGACTGAGGGAGAGGGCTGGTTCACATGCTGGGCAAGCACCTGTGGTGTGCTGTTTCCTCAGCACTAACTTTTCTGAGAGATTGGTCACCATGTTCCTCTCTGGTTCAACGACTCTGCTCTTTTTCCAGTCCATAGCTTTGGTTTCCTAGTTCATTGTTGTCCACTTACTGCTTGTAGCCAGTATTTTTATTGCACTAACTGTTGATACAGGTTTCATGTTGAAAAGCATTTTTAATCACTCACATGCTACATCACCTGACACAGTATAGTATGTGACAGCATCTGTGTTGTGAAGCATTCAGGTAGACAGCCAGCATGGAGGCTGAGGTCCCAGCTGCCATCCCAGGACCCTAAACTTTGTCAGCTAAAGTGGGTGTCTTGCTTGAGGTCCTCTTGCAGGGCAAACTGTTTTTTGCATTTGGTGTATAATCCCAAGGATGTCTATCTGTGGAAGAGGAAATGCATTGCTGAAATTTTGGTTTTTATATCACTTCTTTTTCATCAAAGGTAGAGACTAACAGCACTGAGATCAGTGCTGACAGAGACCACAGTCAGAGGCCCCTGCCGCACCTCACCTTCTCACGTGGCTTCAATCCAGAGCCATGTGGAAAAGAGCCCTGGCCTACAGGGTGGACACAGGATCTATCAGGGCTCTTTGGGCAATGTTGGGTCCACACGTGAAGCAGGCAGAAGGCCTGGCCATAGCACTGAGGTGTAGTGTTCTTCGATCCTACTTTACCCAAAACGTCGCCCCAGAATGGGGGCCTCACGGCTTCACTGGGGGCTTGGATTCCTTTACAGTTTTTTATGGGAATGCAGGCTGTTTGCAAACCCTAAGTGAGATCACAGCAGTGCACTGAAAAGTGGCAAAAGCATCAACACTGTGATTTACTAAGTTGAGACTTCCTCCTATGTGTGTGGTGTGGCGGCTAGAGAGAGCTGGGTCTCTGTGGAGGTGTGGGAATGCCTGCCTCTGGGGGACAGCAGCCCCTGGTCTGTGACTGTGTCCCTCAGTCTCTAGCTGCTGCTCACCACCCTCCTCATGTGTGCGGCTCTTTCTGTCACTTACCTATCACCTCAGAGTAGCTGAAATCTTCCACATCATGGCAGTAGCCATGAGGATCATCTCTTCCAGGCCAGGAACATCGATCAGGCTGCCCAGTGTACACAGCAGACCCAGGGGTCCATGGGCACATGGCAGACAGAATTGCTGCCTCCCTTGTCGCTCAGGCAAGGCCAAGATTAGGAGGCACAAGTTGGGGCTCCTCCTACCCTGCCCCCCTCAGGGCTTTCATACTGAACTGCACCCCCAGCCCTTTTTAATATTGATTGATTGTACTGGGGATTGAACCCAGGGCCTTTGTACTGACCTACATCCCAAGCCTGTTTTATATTTTAAGGTGCTGGTCTTGAACTTGGTGGTCTTCATGCCTCACCCTGCCAAGTAGCTGGGATTACAGGTGTACAGCACCACTCCCAGCAGGATTTGGCTTTTTGACAAGTAACCATTGACTCAGGAAAAGTGGGACCCCACATCAAGTCCATCCCAGGACAGTTGGACATTTTTGCATGGAAGCAGCGATATGGCAAGAGTGTCTGTTCCCAGTCTGCCCTGCCATCGGGGGCTCCTCTGCCTGCAGCAGCCAGAGAGCTGGGATCACTGTTCTGAAGCAACCTGGCTACCTAGTGCCACTATGTCTTAAGGACAGTTTTGTGGCTGGTGCCCAGGATAGACAGTACTATTCCTCTGTAATGTTGACCCCCAGTGCATCTAGAGCCTGGGACACACTGGGCCAATCAGTGCTGATGCCACAGTGGGCACTCTCCATGCCAGCACTTCCACAGAACCCCTCAGTCCTGAGTAGGGCCTTACTGCTGGCTCAGGGATAGCCCCATTGGGTAAAAGCATTTACCTTTGCAGGCTGGTAAACTGGGCCATGGCCACGTACCCAGAATGGCAGTCCCTCCCCCTTCTGAGGACCTCACAGGACTCAGGTGAAACACAGCCGGTAGGAGAGCTGAGAGGCGAACATGTTTCAACTGCTTCCTCCCCTCCCTCTGCCCCTTTCCTTTATAGCCCTGAAGGAGGCAGTGCATGTGGGATCTAGCAGCTGTGCCCACCACCTGGCAGGCTGCAGAAGTAGGGTTCAGGGTCAGTGTCTGGCCATAAGGCCCTCACATAGTTCACACACAGCAAGATACACCCTGTTTACCTGGGAAAGGCGGGACACATCATTCAGTGACACCCACCAAAAGTCTCACATCCACCAGCTGTGCCTTCAGTGTGGCCCTGAGACATGGCTCTTCTTGGGGGTGTACTTAGCTTCTTCAGGCTGGAGCCTGGGCACTGACCACTGCCAGAGGTCCAGAGCACAGCTAGTTTGAAGGAGGGGTCTGTTGTAGCTTCCACACTGTATACCTGGTGCACAGTGCAGCTCTGCACTCTGGGGTCTCCAGTAACCCTGAGAGGAACAGGTAAAACCCAGGCCCCCTTCTAGATCCCATCCCCTGTGTGAGTGGCCTGGGCCCTCACCATACAACCCAATGCTGTGCCAGGCCCAGATCCCACTGTTTGTGCCCCCTCGGTCTCAGTCTTGCCCTTACCCACTGACACCTCTTACTGTGGCTCCTTGCAAGGACAGTAATAGTAAATGTGGATGTCCTTCGTGGAGTCACCTGGGCTCAATGATGCTGAAAAGTCAGTTCACGGGACTCCATACACTTCCTCGTCTCTCCAGACCCCTTCCTGCCTGCAGGCCTCCCTTAAGGTATGGGAAAGGAGCTGGTCCGAGGAGCCAGTTGGGTCATAGCCTGAGAGGCAGACTCCTCAAGAGGCTCAGTGCCACCCTGTCATGCTCCTCCCTTTTTCCCTTAGCATCCAGAAGACCCCTTGGGGACCCTGCCCCCTCCTCCCCTACAGTGCATTCAGGGGTCCTGCACGGGTGCTAGGAGAGTCCTCATTGAAGGGGAGGATCTGGAGGGAGAAGTTTCCTGGCAGTGGACATTCTGAGGGAACCCGCTTGGAGGAGGAACTCCTTCTGCCTCTTAGTTTTTGTCCTGGGCCAGGGTTCTGAGAACCTGGCTGCATAGGGTGCTCGCCCTTCCTGGAAGTGCTGGGGTGGACCATGCTGGGCTCCTGGCCTACTCACAGTAAACACTGATGTTCTGGTTTTTCCAGGAAAGACAAAGTGGGTGGACAGCTGCTGGAATGGTCTCAGCTCCTCTCCCGACCAGAGCAGCCTGACACCCACTTGGCATACTTGGATTCTGTGCCTCTTTTGCTCATAGCAGAGCTGGGGGGGAGGGGGCAGGGGACAATGACAGTGCTTCATGGTGCTGTGGCTAGGAGACAGTGCTTCAGGAGACCAGAGGCTGTCCCAGACACTCCCTTCCCTGTGTAACTGTCACTGTGGCGACCCCTTGGGGGTAGAGACCATGGCAGCCACCAGTGTGTCCTGCCTCACTGGCCAGAAAAGAGCAGGCAGTAGGCACACTCCTTAGGAATGCTGCCTTCTGCTGGCCACACACAGTGACAGCACTCTGCAGCCAGGTGGGGTGGGGGTGGGGGGGAATAGGGCTCCAAGGGCCTGGAGGGGGAGCTGCAGAAGGTGAACTCAAGGGCATGCAGCAAAGCCAAGGCCTCTCTTCCCTGAAGCTCCTGGCCCTATCCTCACATGATAATCTCCAACACTGATCCCACAGCTGAGATGCCACTTGTACAAGCCAGGCCAGTGCTCAGGGATGGGCTCCTGGCTTGGGGGTGAAGGCTGGGAAGCCTACAGCACTCCTTCCCTGAGTCTAGTCCCCTAGTCTGACAAGTACTGTGCTTGACTTCCAGGGGGTAGCAGAGAGCAGGGTGCAGGACGCAGACTCCCAGCTGTCCCCAGAGGAGAGGAGGATCCTGGAGAGGAAGCTAAAGAAGGAACGGAAGAAGGAGGCAAAGAAGCAGCTGCGAGAGGCAGGGGTCTCAGCAGTGCAGACTCCACTAGCTAAGCGCTCAAGTGCAGAGCTGGCCTTGGACTACCTCTGTGGGTAAGAATGTGCACACTCATGCAAGAGGGCCTGGGGTCATAAAGCCCCTAAGTACCCTGTTCTCCATGGCACCATCAACCACCATTGACCCCAGAAAGCTCCATAGAAGGGAAGGGGTTGTAGGGCCTGCAGTGGCCTCAGAAGTGCCCTGGAGGTGGAGGAGGGGAACAGAGGTGAGGCTGAGGTCTGGAAACCAGTGTCAACCAAGCCAGTGCCCGAGCAGTCAAGGTTTCAGACAACTCCGCTTCCAGATGCCCCCAGCCCACTCAGCCAGACACACAGCTGGGAAACCTTGGCTCGGCCCTTATGGCTTCTCCCTGGATTTTTGGTCCACCCCCACAGCTTCTGGTTGCACCTATGTCAGAAGGGCTGTCCCCCCCACCCCCGCCGCCGCCGCCGCCACCAGGGAAAGTGCTGCCCATGGCAGGCCCCTCCTTCCTACTCCGTGCTGACTTACCTCTCCAGTGGAAGAATGAGAGACATGACACTGGTGCTGTGTGGCCAGCAGGTGCAGAGGCATGGCACATTCCTCCACCCCAAGCCCCCAACTATAAATGGTGCAGCCTTTTGGTCCCAGAGAAGAGGGTCAGGTGAGTCAGTAAGGACTGGCCCTCCGCTCTCTGAGTTTGTTTTCTGAAGCTAGGACCATGCTCTGGGCGCCTCTCCATGACCACTCATGTGCCCCAGTCCTGGGTCTCAGATAAGCAAACTGCTGTCCACCTTCATGGCATTGCTCTACGCATATACCAGGTCCACACAGCAGGCCCTTCCCAGTGCACCAGTTCCACTGCCAAGACCCAGGCCCACATCCTGGCTTCGTGTGTTTCCTGGAACACTGATGCAAAGCTCCTTTCGCAGCTGTGTTCACTGCCCCCACCCCTGCAGTGTGAACTTGGGGTGAGTGGATGCAGCAGCACTGCGGGGCTGACAGGAGCTGCTGTAAGAAACTCATGTGGATGGTGTGCTCCACCCATATCTCTGTCCCCTAACCCTTGAGCACGTCAGGCTTACAGGCATGCTTGCTTTCTTCCTCCTCAGGGTGAGGCACACCTCAAGGTCCAAAGCTGTCCCTGCCCTCTATGGGCACAACAACCTCCACTTGCCACTGATGCCCGCCCATGCTCCATGCAAGGGGAGGGCCGTTAGGGTTTGCTGCTGTACAGAGTAGAAACTTCTCAAAGAATGACTGAATTTAGGAGGTTGAGAATGTTCTCTCTGGAGCTGTAAAAATCACAGGATTGTGGGGCAGGAAAAAATCTATGAATCACCCATTCTTCGGGTCCTGTTACAGACACGAGCACCCCAGATGGGCTGAGGGAACCCTCAGCAAGCATGCTAAAGTGACAGGTCCACATCAGTGACAGTACTTCACCTTGGCTGGGACAGACTCACAAAGCATCTGGGACCCCATGGCCTCAGTGTCTAGCACAGGCAAAGGGTCAGCTGCACAGGAGCCTCATTCCTTCCCCCACCCCGAGGTGTCTGTCTCGGTTTCCTCAGATGGGCCCAGAAGCACCAGAGCTGGAGGTTCCAGAAGACAAGGCAGACGTGGCTCCTGCTTAACATGTATGACAGAGACAAGGTCTGTATACCATGGGAACAAGCTCCTGAGAACAGGGTGTTTGCAGGGCAGAGGACAGGGTTCCAGGTGACAGGATCCACACCTACCTGGGCCCCTAAAGACTGAAGCCACAACTGGGAAGCACTATCCTCATGGTGCCCACCTTCCTTGAGCCCATGCTGGAAGGAATGGAGGCAACAACTGCCTACCCAGGACTCTGACTCTGGCCTAGAAGGCCAGGCAAGGCCAGCCTGGAGGCCACCTGCCTGTGTCTGTGTGGGAGTGTGGAGACCACCTGCTGTGGGTGTGTGTGTGTCAGTTGTTTCCCCCATAGACTATCTCAGCAGCCTTGTCACTAATCATCATATAAAAGATTTACTTCTGGTTTCTGTCCTTGTGCCAGGACGTGCCAGGACCTTGCTGTCCTGGTTACTGTTGCTTACATAGGCTTAGAAGTCAGATGTATGAGTTGCCAACCACTTTTAACAGGACTCCTGGCCACTCCTCTTATCAGCTGACACTCCTTCCCCAACCCCAACATCTTCTAGAGGAAGGGCACAACCACCCCTGCAGCTAGCAGAGTTCTGAGTAACAGGAATTTGGTTTGCTTGGCTTCCCACATTACTGGTTTGAGCTTTTTCCTCCTTGGTCTGCTTAACCCTCTCCAGGTCATCTGCTCTCCAGCCCCAAAATCCTGCCACTGTGATCTCTTCACCCATGCTTTGCCCCAGTAGATTGTGTTCTTGAAAATGTACCTGTTTGCTAATTTGGTGGCACTGCAGGGTGGGTGTGATGGGGGCCAGCCTTTTTAACCCACAGGAGCACCTAAATGGGTGAAGTGGCTGTGAGATTGTTGTTCCTGGGTCTGGCCCCTTATTCCATATACCTGTCTCTTGTCCCTCACAGAGCAGGGAGCCCTTTGCATGGTAGAGGGACACCATGGGCTGGTGGCCAGAGGTTGTCTTTTTCACTTCTGTCCTTGCTGAGATACTATACTTGACACCTACAATTTAAAGGAGAGGTTTATTTTGGTTTTTTACTTGTTTTTGTTTTTCTCATCTTGTGTTTGTTTGTTTGGGTTTTTTTGTTTTGTTTTGGGGTTTTAGGGGGGTGGTTATTTTGGCTCACAGTTTGTAAAAGTTTCAATCCATACCTGCATGGCAGAGGGACATAGTGGGGGACAAGCTGCCCATGGCATGGTAGCAGGGAAGCAGCAAGATGAAAGAGCTGGGGAGGGAGATAGAAACCCTTCCAGGCCATACTTGCAGTGACCCCCGTCTTCCAACCAGACCCCACCTCTCAACAGCAAGTCTACTATAGACCCCCATAATTGAATCACCTTCCCAAAGCCTCACCTGAGGATGTGGGTCTTTAGGGAGACATCCAGGCATAAATCATAAAGGGGTAAAGCCCAAGGTGCCAAAGACTGGGCACCTTATCCCTCCATTACTAGGGCCCCGATGTCACAGCCATTCTGGGGTTAATGCTCCCCTCCTCCTCCTGCCAGGTCCCAGAAGAGCACTTCCCCACCCTGCTGGCCTACCTGGAGGGGCTGCAGGGCAAGGCCCGTGAGTTGACCCTGCAGAAGGCAGAAGCCCTGATGCGGGAGCTGGATGTGGCGGGGTCAGATGCTGCCCTGCAGGAGAAGGCCCCGCGCCTGCGCCAGGTGCTGCAACTGCTGTCCTAGAGGAAATGGCAAGGGTCAGCGGGGAGCGCTGCCACCTGGCATTCTGGACCCTCAAATGCACAGAGTTCAACAGGAACAGGCTGGGCTTTTTCCTTCCCCTTTGTGACGATGGGTCTTTGTGCCTTCAGAGGAGTCGCTAGACTCACCTTGCACCCAGGAAATTGCTGTCACACAGATGTCTATTTTTCTACCAGGAATGTGTTAGAAACTTGCAGCGCTGGTCCTGCACCAGCTGTGGCTCCTCAAGGTTGGCATAGGATGTGCCCCAAGTTGGAGACAGGTGCAAGGAAACCCCACAGGGGCTGCAATCTACCCATGCCTGCGTGACCACATCATCAATAAAACAAGCTGCTGGCTGTGCTTTGCTCTCTGTGTCCACACTTTCATTGGCTGTGGCTCTGACATCCTCCTTGGTGTGAATATGCCCAGGCCCCATGCTGTCTTTTACAGCAACCTCCCCAGGACAGTGTCCTGCTCTGGCATCCGAGCTCCATATGTGACACTCCCAATGGTCAGTGCTGACTGACCACTTCTGTCAACCTCTTCTCCAGGTGTTCCGTGACTGTCCCAGCCAGGGCATACACTGCACAAGAGGAGGCATCTGCAGGTTCCCAGCCGATTATGGGTCCCTACTGCCTGACCTCCAGGTGACAGATGTGCTGACCCAGCCCATATGGCTGTAGGGGAAGCTGCCAGTGATGGGAGGGCATCAAGAGGGCTGGGCTGGAGCCAAGGTGCCTTCAGGAGGCCTCAGGCCCTGAAGGCAGCCACCATCTCTGGGTTGGGCCACCCGGGAGGGCAGCCTCCTCCCTGCCCAGGTGGCAGGTTGGGGTTAAGACTGCAATGGTATTGCTGATCACAACTCGGACAGAAGATGGACTTCGTCCCAGGCCAAGGGTCTTGACATCCTGTGACCATTACCACCTTGGCCAGGCCTCATCTACAAATGGTGTCCTCTACCTTGACCAGTGACCCCAGATGCTGCTGTGACTTCAGTTTTAGTCACTTTAAACATCCAGCCAGGGGCCCTGTGCATGTCCCTCACTGGCCACTCCTCTTGTCACCTATTCACTGTCTCTGGGCTGGGAGAAACCTGAGAGTCATGCCACTGGCCTTCAACCCTGCCCTACTGTGGACAGAGCCTTGCTCCTTGCTGTATGTGACCCTGCCCTCGCCACCCACAGCATAGCTGGGATCATGGTGTCACACACAGGTGCTAATGTATGTATAGTGGTCCTGAGGGACAGGAGGTAAGGAGCCCTCCTAATGTCCTAAGGTGAAGTCACAGACAGGAAAACAACTTCCCACAGGGACCAAAGAGGCACTGGGAGAGCCCTGTGGCAACACTGCCGAGGAAGGTGCAGCCCCAGCTGCTCCAGTGCAGTTAGGCACCAGAGGCTGTGCCCAAGCTAAGTTCTCCAAGACGCAGACAGACACTGATGGAGATCCACAAGCCACAAAGGTGAGGTGAGGAATCAGGGCTGATGGATCTGAAACTGTAGTTCTGGGTTTCCTTGCAGCCCAGTTATAAAGGGAAATGGGATGGACACCTTACTGTCAGTAGACACAGTGTTGGAGACCTGGGCCACCTCCCCTCACAGATGGTCACCTGACACAACTGGGGGACCCTCTTTCCTTCCTGGGGGTCCCGTCCCCCACTGGGCACAGAATGCAGTCTGCAGTCTCCCTAGCAGGAGGTACAGGGGAAATGCAGAGATGTCAGCTGCAACCGAGCAGCTTCTTGAGATCTTGGTACCAGATGAGGCAGCACCGTCTGAGGACACCCCATGGGGCTGTGAGGTCCCAGTGTGGAGCTGTTAGGCCCCAGAATTGAGCTGTGAGTGCTTGGCTTGAAAGCCTGCATGGGACTGCCTAGATCTAGAGACTGCCTGAGGTTGGCTGTTCGCCTTTCAGCCCCCAACCAGAAGCAACCCAGCATCCATCAACACGGAAGCAGACGGGAGTACATGTGTTAGTTGGCTTTTCATCGCTGTGGCGAAACACCTGACCCAAATGTAAAGGAATGCCTATTTTGACTCCTTTTTTTCAGAGGTTTCGGTTCATGGTCAGTAAGCTCTGTTGTGCCTGGACCCAAGGAGATACAGAACATCATGGTGGGAATGTGTGAGGGAGCAGAGCCATTCATCGCATGACAGGTGGGAACAGAAAGCAAGGGAGAGCACTGGAGAGGAAGAGGGAGGCCAAATAGACCCCCCCCAGGGCTACAACCCCACAACCCATCCCACATGTGCCCCGCTCCTGTCTCCATCTCTCTTGATCACACTACCACCTTATGATTGCGTCATGATAGAGTCTTCATGAACACATCATCTTTCCAAAGCCAACCAGGCCAAGAAACAGAAGCCACACAGATAACTGTATGACTCCATCTATGAGATTCCAGAAGCTAGAAGTTGGCCAATAGTGACAGGGACACCAGGGCTGGTCAGAAGGGGCAGACAGGGCTTGTGGTGGGATATCCGGTCTCAGCTAGGTGGCCACACAACTGTGAAGATTGCAGAACCCGCCAGACCATACACTTCATATACATTATCAGTAATTCCTCAATAAAGTTGATTTTTAGAGGTTCCTGTTCCCCAGGGAACCTTCCAAGCAAGGACATCCCGAAGGACAGGGACCAAAGGCACCCCACCAACCACAGTACATGGTCACAGGCACCCCCATTGGATGGAGGTCAAAGATATACAGGTCAGAGGTCACCAGTACATCCTCAAGGCAAGTCATCGGGACAAGCGCAGGTTAGAGATTACAGACCCAGGTAAAGGTCACAAAAGGTGGCAGTAGCGCCATGTTTGTTTCTTTGTGTCTTTATCAGGGTTATGTGCCCCTTGGGTCACTAGACAGCACTATTCAGAAGTCGGGCACATTCTCAGGGCACCCAGTGGACAGGATAGGAGCTTCTAGGTGGGGCTTTACAGACCCTGCTGCTGCTGGGAGGACGGTGTTTAAGAAGCTTGGTCCAGCTCCTGACTCCTGCAGCGCCCCCTACAGTCTCAGTTGTCCCAGAGGAATGGCTGTGGCTTCTCAAGTGATGGTGCAGAGCTTGTTCTGGTTCCACACACTCACCTTGCTTCTGGAGGACTGCCTGCCCCATTCCTCTCAGCCAGACAGCCAGGTGTTTTTGTTCTGTTTTGTTGTGTATATTTTACAGTACTGGTGATTGAGCCCAGGGCCTTCGCACTGAGCTACGCCCTCAGCTTTTTAAATTTTTTTATTTTGATACAGTCTCACTGTCACCTAGGCTGGGTTTGAACTTACAGTCCTCCTGCCTCAGCCTCACAGAGTTCCGGAATCACAGGCGTGCACCCCTACACCTAGCTCCCCTCCCCTTTGCCATAGCCTGCCTAGGGTGCCCCCAACTTGAGCTCACAAGCTGATGTGAACTGTGCCGTGTGCCACACAGAACCCCAACTAAAGTCTGATTCTTAGACAGATAACCCTGTGTATGTGTGTGTCCTGCAGAGGCCCACATTGGAGAAGCCCACCCCAGGGCAATCTCTGGGAGCTGTGGGAACCAGGTAAGTGTCTATACCTCCGCCATAATGAGGACAGAGGTCACAAGATGGGCTGGGAACCAAGCACAGCCATCTAGGTCTCCAGCCCACACGGGAGGCCATGGAGCCCAATGGGCAGCAGGTACCACCTGGGCTCAGTTCCTGCCCTCAAGGCTTCAGTGTGTCATAGCAGTGGGGAGAGTGGAACTCTGGCTGGGCTTTGTGCATTTCAGCACCTCAGCTTCCAATCTGCACCAGACTCCATGAGCAGCCAGTCCTCCTGATGGTGGCTGTCCTGAGACGTGGGTACAGTGAGGCCTGAAGAACTTACCAGCTGCTTCTCCATTCCCTAATGTGCCCCCTGAGGCCTCAGGGACCTCCCCTTTCCTTCCTGTGGATGCCTCTGGTTCCCTGCTGGGCTCTGGGATTCTGGTATCTCAGCCTGAGGTACCTCAACTCTGTACCTCCCAATGAAGCTCTGTGGTCCTCTGGCTGGCACGACCCATTCCACAGATGGGTAGGCTGAGATCCAGGCTCCTAGTCCCCAGTACACTGGGGTAGACCAGGGCTCTCCAGCTGCAGTACCCATCATGGAGAGCACAATAGTTAGGGGAACCAAAGACACCGTTTGGTGGTAAGCCAAGACCTCCAGCCAGTGCCCCACAAGACCCCTAGAACAGGGCATCTGCAGGAGAATCAGCCAAGTCTTCAGTCCTGGTTGATGCAGGGTGAGAACTGGCGATATCAGCCAAGGCTGATCTATGGTACATGGTGCCCTGGGGCCCAGGCGCCACCTACTGCAGGTATGGAGGGCATCTGGCAGACACTGCCCCTGGCTGAGGTGTGATATGGGACCCTGGGAGATGTGGGGCAACATGAGGCCTCCTGAGATCTGAGGTCAGCTTAGGGGAACACTGAAGGGACACATCTAGTCTGTATTGGGGGGCCTGGCTGCCCAGGGGGCAAGAGTAGGAGACGGTGTGTGGTACAGGGGATGCAGGAGCCTGAGAGAGAGCCTAAGGCCTTGGGAGAGGCAGACTGGGCCTATGAGATCACGTTCCCTCTCTGTGGCACCACACAAGAGTCCTGTTTCCCACCGAGGGAAAACTGAATGCTGGACACCTGACCTTTTGTGACTGGGTGGGGTGGTCTACCTGCCATTCATCAGGGACACTGCTGCTGCCCCGTCACCTACCAAGGACTCCTGTGCTGTGGCCCAGGCAGGGAGTCACCTGGTGGATCGCCCTAGTGCCGGGGTATCGCACACAGGGCCTGGGCCCGGGGCCTCATGGTGAAGGCCAGGGCAGGCATGGTGTCCAGGGCAGCAGCGCTGATGCCAGGTGGGGGCTGCAGGTGGTAACGCTGGAGCAAGCCAGCCAGCAGCAGGAAAAGCTCGGTCCTGGCCAGGCTCTCTCCAACGCAGACACGGCGGCCTGGGGGAAACAGAAACACCTTGTGATGCACCAGGTCTCTCCTGCAGCACGGAGGGGATGCCCTGCAGGGTACCTGTGGCCTCTGACCACCCACCAGGGCCACGGTACCTGCAGAGAAAGGCAGGAAGGCTAGCCGCTTCAAAAAGTGCCCGTCCGAGTCCAGGAAGTGCCCCGGATTGAACTGGCTGGGAGTCGCCCACTGGGTCTTGTCCAACAGTACCGAGGTCAGCAAGGGGATCACAGGCGTGCCCTGTAGGCACAGGGGTGTCACTCCTCAGGTGCAGCTCTGGGATCTAGGAGAGACCCCAGAACACACAGAGAGAGACCCGGGGGACACACACGGAAGGATTCCCCAGGACAGAGCAAGATATTCTGATCTAGCTCTAACACCCCAGCAGGAAGACAGTTTAGTGACTGACCCCTTTCCTGCCTCCTCCCAGGGAGCCCATGACTCTGTTTCCTCCCCTTAGCTGGGTCCCACTTGTCCCCCATGGAACAAGAGAAGCATGTGGACCCACTTTGGGGAGCAGGTAGCCACCCAGTCGGGTATCAGTGGCCGTGCAGCGGGGCACATGGGGCAGCAGCGTGATGTAGCGCTGGACCTCGTGCAGCACTGCGTTGGTATAGGGCAGCTGCTGCTGGTCCTCAGGCTGTGGGAGCCTCCCAGCACCCAGCACATGGTCCAGCTCCTCCTGCACACGACCTGCGCCAGAGTTGGGTGCCACGTCAGAGGGGGCCATCCCTTCACCCTGGGCTCCCGCCCAACTATGCTAGGCCTCACCCTGAATGTCTGGGTGCTTGGCCATCAGGAGGGCTGCCCACTGCAGCGTGGCTGAGGTGGTCTCTGTGCCAGCCATGAGCATGTCCAGCATGCAGGCCACAACATTGGCCTCGGTGAACAGGCCTTGGTGGTCATCCCCCTATGAAGCAGGTAATGGGGCTCAGTTGGGAGGTCTGGGGGCCCTTTCTCCAAGCCATGCATCCCGTCTTGCCCTGGGCCTGGGACAGGAGAAGACAGACTGGACAGGAACAAACAGACCCAGCATCTGGCTAGTGTCGCACTTCGCAGACAAGAGACCAAGGCTCAAGGAGGCCCCGGAAGGGAATGTGGAGCTCCATGCAGGCTTGTAGGAACCCTCCCAGCCCCAGCCCCAGCCCCAGCCCCTGAGAAGGAGCCCCATCTCACCTGCGCCTGACTCTGCTGGATCAGAGCATCCACATAGCTCTGTACTGAGCCACCCCTGGGGGTGGTGCACCGTCGCTCCTCCAGGATTGTCTTCAGGATGGCTCGTACCTTTTCGATCTTGTGCAGGACAGGTCGGTGCAGACCAAGAAAGGTCCCCAGCCATGGATAGATGTTGAACAGCTGGGGGCAGAGGGCAGGTGGATGGAGGGTTGGTGGAAGGAGTCTACCCAGCATTAGACAACTGTGCCAGGGCAGATGCTGCCCTTGGCCGCAAGAGGGCGCACACTGCAGAAAAGAGCAGTTGGCTGTGTGCAGACAGGCTGCCTGTACTAAGCCCCCTCCCAGAGCCAGGAGGATTGCAAAGGAACAGGTGCCACATGGAAGTGACCACATGGGCCTGAGTTGCAGAGAAGACTCGGAGCCTTGGCCCAGATTTCAGCCGTGGGCTCACAGCAGATGGTCTCAGAGATGCAGGATGCTTGCCTCCCCAGGGCATTAATATCCACAGGTGGAAAATGCCACATAGGACCCAAGATGTGGGGCTGACATAGGCAGAGAAGACCAGGGACCACCTGATCTGGGCCACCTGGCAGGGCCACACACACTGCTCTGGAGGCAGGCAGTCAGCCCTACACCTCAGAGGAGCAGGCCCACTCAGGGAAATGGGTCCATGGTGGGAAGCCTGAAGCCTGCCCCCTTACTGATCCCCAGACCGCACCAAACCTGCCTCTGCTCACAGAGCTTTGTGCCAGAGACAGTGGTGACAAAGGACACATGAGCTGAGCCCAGCTGTCAATTCTGGGACAGCACACTAGAATGCAGGACTCAGTAAAGACAGTTTGAAATGGCAGCAACCGGAAGTACAAAGTCCTTAAACTTTGGCAAAGAATAACCCCAGGGCTCCTGAACATTGGAAGGGATGGTCTGAGAGATTCTGTGGTGTGGTGACAGACCCATGACAGTCTGGCTGGAGAGGCCTGGGATGCCCAGGGCCACAGTCCTGGGGAGAAAAGCTTGTTCCTGCCCCCATCTTTGAGCAGGTGCATCTGTTGCCTAGGGGAAGATGGAGACCCCCTTCTTGAACCCCCATTTCTCACACAACACATGCCAGCAAGGGTCATATGGATGCTGCCTGAGGCAAGGGACTCGGAGCCTCAGCTTGCAGCAGGGCAGCAACCTCTTACCTGCAGGCTGGGTGATCCTAACAGGACCATGACCTCATCAATCAGACCTAGCAGAGACTGGAACACAGGGTCCTGGTAGTCAAACCGCTGGCCGAAGAGGAGCGTGAATGTGATGTTGGAGGGCGCCCAGCCCAACAGGGCCAGTGGGAAGGGCTGGCCTGTGGGGAGACAGGGCTCAGGCAGGTGGGGGACCTTTGGAGCCATCAGTAAGGGCTGGCTTTGAGGAAATGGGGCTCAGGCTGGGGGTCCCATGCAAGGGAGTCCAGCCCCCACTCACCTCCGAAGCCATCCAACTTCCCTGTGAGACTCGCTAGCTCCTGCAGCACTTTGCCAGCCACTGGGCCCTGCCCCACACCCAGGCTGTGCAGCACACGCACTGTGAACCTGCGGGCAGACCGCCAGCGCGCCCCAGAGGAGAAGAAGATGCCTGCAGCAGAGGTGGCAGAGACTTGGATGAGCCTGCCCCACCCCTGAGAGTCAGTAGGGAGCGGCTGGGCCCCTCACACCCAGCGTCCTCCTGTTTGGGGCTGGCTTCGGCTTGGGATGGAAAGGCCCAGGTGGAGACACCCTGACCCACCCAAGGACTGCCCAAGAGTCCTCTCTACCTACCACCGCCTTGCTGGATGAGCTGAAAGATGGGAATGGGAGGCCGGTCAGCCAGCTCCTGCCCAGTGCCCACCAGGGCCTCCCTCACAGCCTCGTAGCCTGACAGCACTACAGTCTTCTGGCCTCCCAAGTGAACCGTGAATATCGGCCCATAGCGTTCTGAGAGCTGGCAGAACAGTAGGGTCAGTGAGGGGGGGGGGCACACATAGGACGGGAACCTCCCTTCCAGGGGCCGCTGAAGCCTCTCCCAGTCTCCTCCTGTAGGGGGCGCTATCTGGAAGACTCAGGCAGCCCAGGATGCCCAGGGCTCCGACCCTCTCTGGGCCTCAGCTTGGCCAGTGGCTCCCCTAACCCTCAGCAAAGGACAGGCAGACAGAGGCAGTTCTGAGGGTCAGTCCTGCCTTGCTGACCTTTGACTCAGTGAGGACACAGAACAGTACAGGGCTGCCTCCCACCTGCCTCTCCCTGCCCTGAGGGTGTCACTTCCTATCCTAAGGACAGGAAATCAGATCCTTAGTAGGAAGCAAGTTGCTTTCAGGCGAAAACACTGGGTCCCGGCTGGGTCAGCTCATGTCCAAGACCTTTCGAGGCCCAGCACTGAGCCTGGGGTCCAGCCCTGGGAGCCCAGTACATCTCAGCCTACGAAGCGACACCAGGCAGCCACACTAGTGGTGCTGAACATAGGAGCCCTTTGGGCAGGGGCATCCCAAGAGTGGCAAGAGTGTAGGGAACCAGGGAGCCAAAATCCTAGGGCAGGTGTAGAGGAGACAGGGCTGCTCCGGTCTCACAGCGTTCCCTTCAGTGGGATAAGGGTTTTCTATCTCCAGCAGCCAGGGTAGCCACTCCTTGGGCACCCCACTTGCCTGAGGACACTTCTGACCCTTGGGGGTTCTTTCCAATTGCAGACACTTCCCAGAGCACCTGCCTCCTCCCAAACCCAGCTCCTGCAGCCCATCTTCCAATGCAGCCTCCTCCAGGAAGCCTTCCAGGCTCACTGATCCTGGGCATGGATCTTGGGCAGCATTTTCCGGGGCTACCTCCCTATTGAGTGGCTCTGTCTTCTCCCGAGGGCAGGATGATACTCTGGTCTCTTGTGTCTCCCCAGGTGAGCTGGCACCACACAAAGCTGGAGGTAGAAATGGAGCTTGGCCTCCCCAGACACAGGCTGGGTCACAGCCACAGAGGCTGTGGGAGCTATGCGGAGGGGCTGCCCCTACCTCCAGGAGCCATTGGTCCTGCTGCGAAGATCGAAGCAAAGGCAGGTTCCCCAGGAGTGGCAGCGGTTGAGGCCCAGGGGGCCACTGTGGGGCTGGGGAGGGGCCTGGGGCTGGGGTGCAGAGCAGCCCCCAAAGGCCCAGGAGCCCCAGCAGTCCCAGCAGTCCCAGCAGTCCCAGGAGCAACAGCAGGGCCATATAGCAGCAGTGGAGGCCCCAGCTCCCCTCTGGGCCCCTTTCCTGAGCCTTATAGCCACCCTGCTGAGGGCGTGCCAGGACCCCACCCTCCCCACCACCCCGAGAATGTGGAACAAGCAGTTTGCAGGGACAGCCCCAGCAGGCAGCTTAAAGTTACAGGCTGCGTGGAATGTGGGGTCGAGTCTGCGCGGGGGCCTGGGCAGGGTGAAGGGCCCAGGAGCTGCAGGGCCAGGGCCCAGGGCCTTGAAAGGCTGTGTGAGATCCATGACATCTGGCTCCCCCTCAGTTTGCCCCAGGGCCCAGGGATGAGGCTGTTTTGTGCTTCACACTGTGGACCAGCCTATCCCCCTTGGTCTCCCCCTCAGAACGGGTCATGGGGCCTGGCCTCACCCCACAACTCACTCAGCCCCGGCATCTCAGCAAGACTCTGGGGCAGCCATCTGCAGTCACCTATGTCCACTGAGCCTATAGGGGTCCTCGACAGTGTGCCCCTGCTGGGGACCATTCTCAGACCCTCAAACCCAGGGCCTTCAGAGGTTGCCACCTTCATGCCCAGCTGCATCTCTGACAGTGGGCCCACCCCAACCTGCCCCTCCGTAGCCTTTCCACAGCTGCAGCCACAAGCAGGGGCTGCCCCAGCATGGATGGGGCAGGGACAAGGTGCAGGCTGCAGTGGGGGCAGATGGCCAATCACAGCCCTGTCTGCCTGTGTCCAGCCCTAGTGGCCATGCTGGGAGGTGGGAGTGAGGTGCTCCTCTTAGGAGGAGGCAGGTGGCTGTTGGCATGAGAAGCAGCCAGGCCTGTCCCAACACGAAGCACTGAGAACCCCACTACCTCTGGCAGGGCCCCTTACCTTGGGGCTGTCATGCACTTACCCTCAAACAGCAGAGGCAGCTGTCAACCCTCCCAGAGCTTGTCACCCTTGATGAGCTATGAAAGGAAAGCCCCAGCTTGGATTGCACACCTCCTATGGTGGGGTGCTTGCTACTGCACCTCCTCATGCATGTGGGCTGGGCTTGGCAGCTGCAAAAGGGAGCACATCCCTCACACACACTAGTCTCTGGGACATTCTGCTAAGCAAGGCCACTGATGTCCAGGCTGGGGGCACTGCCTGCACAAGGATGCCTACCTAGTTACTCCAGGAAGCACTCCTTAAACAACTGTCATTTATCAGCCTCCACCAGGAGCCAGGACTACACAAATTGGTGGCACCAAAAGGACCATGCTTCTACAGTCCCCTGTGTGAAATGGATGTGACAACTGATTTTATACTCTAAATGTCTCTGGAGTACTGTGGGGACACCACAGAGATGAGAAGGCTGGAGCTGCTTCTCAAAGCATATAGTCTACACTGCAGCAGGCTCACAGTGCAATATGAGGCTGGAGCAGAATGTGAGCGAGACAGGACCACAGCCAATGGGGAAGAGGTATGGGGAGCTCCAGGCCCAGGGCAAAGCTCCCCCAGGAGCAGAATGAACCCAAGCTCACAGACATTTACCCTTGTGCCTAGGAGGCCAAGAGCTCCATCTGGGGCTTTGAGGGCAAAGCTTCACCATGTCCCCATTGTCTGGTGTGGCCTACAGCCTTTGGCTTGTGGACACCTCACAAGCCAAATCCTTCTGACTCTGTCTTCACATGGCCTTCTCTCTGCATCTTCTCCTTCTCTGTCTCAAGTAACCTGTCACTAGATTTAGAGTCCACTCTAATCCCAAGATGATCTCATTTTGAATTCCTTACCTCAGTTACATTTGTAGAGGCCCTATTTCTATTTTTTGTTTGTTTTTGTTTTTGGTAAAGGGAATGGAACTCACTACCTTTCACTTTCCAAGAAGCTGCTGTGCCTCTGAGCTACATCCTTGGCCCGAAGCCCTATTTCTAAATAAGGTGAACACCAAAAGGACAGTTGAAGCCCTATGTAGTATACATGCCTATACTTCCAGCATTCTGGGAAGCTCAAAGAGCAGCAGGAGGGTCAGAAATTCAAGCCCAGCATGGGCAATTAGCAAAGCTCTGCCTCAAAATAAGAAATAAAAAAGGCTGGGGATGTAGCTCAGTGTGAAGGCCCCTGGGTTCAATCCTCAGCGCTGGAAAAAAAGAAAAGAAAAAGGAAGGGAGGGAGATAAAAGAAAAAGAAAGGAGAGGAGAGGAGAGAAGAAAAGAGAGGGGGGAGGGGAGGGGAGGAGAGGAAAGAAAAGGGAGGGAAACAAAGCAAAGTAAAGGAATAAGAAAAAGAGGCTGAAAGGTCCCACAAAAAGAGGCCCCTCCCTACTGGGCCATCCACTCCTGCATCCTCCTGGGACACATTTGTACCCACTGGTCTATGTGCCTATTTTTATAGCTTTACCAATGCACCATGAGCCATATGTTTTAAAGCACACAATCCGATGGATGTGGTGACACACAACTGTAATCTCAGTACTCTGAGCCTGAGACAAGAGGATCACTAATTCGAGTCCCACCTGGGCAATTTAGCAAGACCCTGTCTCAAAATTATAAATACATAAATAAATAAGGTTGGGGTTGTAGCTCAGTGATAGAGCACCCCTGGATTTGATATCCAGTATCACAATAAATAAATAGCATGCAATTCCAGTTTTGACACACATCTCTACCCATATCCATACCCATGAAGCCACTGCCACAATCAAGACAGTGAACACCCCATCACCCCAAAGCTCCCTCAAGCACTTCTTTGTCCTGTCTCTCCCTCTGAATGTTGCTTGTTGCCTTTTTTTTTTTTCTTTTCAGTACTGGGGATTGAACCCAAGGCCTCTGCACCGAACTACATTCTCAGCCCTTTTTATTTTTTATTTTGAGATAGAGCCTCACTAAATCACTAAGTTGCTCAAACTTGCAAATCTTCCCCAGCCTCCAAGAATGCTGGGATTCTAGGCCTGCGCCAAACTTGCCTTTCATTTTTAACAGTGCTGTATGCCCAGAATTACACAGGGGCCCCCACTGGCTGCTGCCTGATGCAGACATGGCTGGGGCTCAGCATTTCCTGGCTCCAGTCCTGGGCTCGTGCCCAACGGCCTGTTAGAAGTATGTCACAGCTTCTCTGTGTGTGGCTGCAAGGACTCGGCAGAGCAAATTACTACTGGTGAAGGCATGGTGGAGTTAAGGCCTATTCCTTCTGGATTCCAAAGACACTCTCAGTGTCCTACAAAGACGGGTGTGACACTTTCCATCCTGGTCACTCAAGCCTGTTTGATCAGGCAGGTGGTCAGGCTCCCTGAGGGACCCCTGTGGCCAGGCCCAACACAGTGCTATGACTGACACAGAGACGGGGAGGGGATCAGTCCCCCACGGGGAGTCAGATGGCTGTAGTAGAAGACAACATCCAAAAATGGCCACGTAAATGCTCCCAACTGCATGTCCCTCACGATATGGGCTTTGCCCTTCCCATGAGAGAAGGGGCCTGTGTCCCCTGCGCCTGAACCTGGGGGACATTCTGACCATAGTAGAGGCTATACTGTGGGATTTCCAAGGCCAGCATAAAAAACACACAGCTCCTACTTGTTCTCCCACTGTGAGGAAGACTAGGTGGCCTTGAGAAGCCCAGGTGGGCAAACTAAGGACCAAAGAAGCAGGGCCAGTCTCACCTGACAGCAGATGCCTGTTGCCAGCTACAAGAAGTAGAGACCCCAGCTGCTGCCATGTGGAGCTGGGCCACCCAGACCTCAAGTTCCTGAGCAAGGCAAGAAATTTTGCTGCTACACGGCACTAGGTTGGACTGGTTTGTTACGTAGCCATAGGCAATTCGTGCACTGGCTCTGTAGGTTTGAGCTGGGACTTGATCCCTTTGTTTAGTCTCTGAGTGAGATGATGAGACTAGAAACACCTAACTACATTCACTCACTTCAGAACCTTCTTATGAGTACCTACTGTGTGCCAGGCACCATTCCAAGTTCTGGGCATCCTCTCTGGAAAGAGCCTCCTACACAAGAAGGCTTCAAAAAGGTCAGTTCCTTCCCCACTTTTTACACCTGTGAATTGCAAATAAAAGTCTTTCCCAGCCAAGATCTCATATAAAGCAATAATCATTTACCAGGTGACAGTCAAGTAAAATCCATTGTCACTTCTGGTGATACCCTGGTCCATCAGGGCTGCCAGACAGAGTCTGGACAACCTCAGGGGAAGGGGGTATCCTTTTCCTTCTAAGTGATGTGACCTAGTGGAGTAGAAAGAACAATCTGTTGAATACTAAAAGCTTCTATTGTTCACATCCCTGGAAACATATTAATAAGTAACCCAGTGTTTGGCCTCATTCCAGCTGTGTCAAATGGTTGTTTCTATGAAAAAAATGAGGCTTGATTTTCCTTTTTTGTAGTTGTAAGTGGGCCCAAAGCCTCAGACTGATCAAGACCCCTGATGTTCAGGGCCTCTCTGGGGCCACGGTGGTGAAGTCCCCCTGTGCTGGGCCACCCACAGACACTTGGCACTGGCTCTGTGCTGCCTCTGAACACACATCTTGTCCAGCCGGCCTCAATCCAGTGGTGTGTGCTGCAGGGTGCAAGCATGCCAGAGAAGGAACAAGGGAGACACTGGCAGCCTTGAAGAGGAGACCCCAAGCCAGGCTGGCAGAAGGGCTGGTCTCATCCCTGGGATGAGAGTGAAGACTCCCTGGCCAGGATCCTCTTTCTGAGGCTCTTTTAAGTCAAAGGAGTTGGTTTCTTTGGCCAACACTAGTGGTATTGGCTGCTATCAAGGCATGGGGCTAGTGGGGCTCTGTGGTCTCCTAGGCATGGGGTCAGTGTTAGTGGGGCAGATGGGAGCTGGAGCTCAGGGTGGAATCTCAGAACCATTCAGCAGCACTAAGAAGGGTTAGTGATGTTTCCTCCAGCATCCAGCAGCAACAATAACAAGTGAGTGCCAGAGTGTTCCTCCCAAATCCATACGGTGCAGTCCTGGCTCCCAAAACCTCAAGCTGTGACCTTTATGAGAAAAAAAAAAAGACCTTGTAATTAGTTAAGATGAGATCATTAGGATGGACCCTAACCCAACACAGTGGGAGTCCTTATAAAGAGGACAGAGGGACACAAGCAAGGAAGGACACAGGGACATACACAAGAACATAGAGATACACAGGGACACAGGGACCCACAAAGACATACATGAGGACACACACAGGGATGCAAGCAGACTCAGGAAGTGAATGGGTCCTATGAAGTGGAGACCCAGACACGGTGCCCAGCCAAGGAGCACCAAGGACAGACTGCACGCCCAGAAGCTGGGGAGAGGCTTGGACAGTCCCCCTGGAGTCTCCCCACTCAGGAAAGCCCACTGGCAGCGCAAGACTCCTGATCTCCTGAATGTGGGAGAACACGTTTCAGTTTTTTCAGCCATTACTTGTGGCACTTTGTTAGGGCAGCCACAGGCGCTGAGGTACACTCCTCTTCTCCTGTTTTTTGTTTTTGTTTTTGTTTTGTTTTGTTTTTTCTTGGTACTGGGAATTGAACTCAGAACCTTGCACTTGCCAGGCACGCACTGTGCCGCTAAGCTGCATCCTCGGCCCCTTCTCCAGTCTTCTTGCCACAATTAGGTCCTCTGTGCAGACAGGAAACTGACCCCAGCAGACACCTGGTATAGAGTCTGGGGGTTTAACTATATGTCCTCGGGCAAGTTGCCGCACCTCCTAGCTTTCCTCGTCTATACCGGAGGTGATTGTAGGCTTCTATCCGAGGGGATATGCCGGAAAGTACTTAGCAGCCCGCTCCACCCGGACGTTAAGAACTTTGAGAATGAAGCTGGGGCGGGTGGGGGACACATGCCGGGCCAGACCCGGAGAGCAGCATTGTCGCTGTTGCAGCGGGGCTGGGAGCGGGTCCACTGCTCGAAGAGCTCTGCGTTCTCACTCCCCGGAGCCCGCTCGGCGCTCGACCGGCCGCCCTGCGTACAACGCGCGCATGGCGTTCTATTTCCCAGCGCTACCATCATGTCTACCGCTATGAACTTCGGGACCAAGAGCTTCCAGCCGCGGCCCCCAGACAAGGGCAGCTTCCCGCTGGATCACTTCGGTGAGGCCAGGGGTCTCGGACAGGGTGGTTTTCGCAGGCCCACGGGTGCAGAGTCTAATGCAAAGTGTGAGCGGCGCGCAGAGGGCGGACAGGGGGCGGGGCTGAGGCGCTGGTTCTTCACGGCTTGCGTTTAGGGTTCTGGGTTGACGGGCAGTGTCTGGAGTCTAGAATGCAGATCTGAGGTACAGCATGGCATAATTGTAGAGGGCGGGTTTGAGGTGCTGGCTCTCGGGTGCAGGTCCAAGGAACCAGGTTGGGCAGCATGTGTGTGGTTCAATCCTGGGGGTGCGGAGCAAGTTTGCTCCCGGCTATCACGGGCTGTGAGACCAAGCCTACTCAGAGCCCCGTGGAGGTGCAAAGCAGGGAAACTGAGGTTCGGGAAAACCGCCTTGAACTGAGTGTTACCCGCCAAGGCATGGACCGTGCAAGTGAAAGCCAACAGCAGTGTGGCCCTGACGGTGCAAAGACGGTAACATTAACTCCTTGAGTTCAGTCTTGGGCTTCCTTCTGGTTCCCACTGGAAGACCATCTGCCACCCAGTATTGGAGTGACTTTTGTTAGGAAAGTCTCAGGTCTTCAGTGAATGTCATGCAAATAAATATATTTTTATTTTTATTTTTTGTGGTGCTTGCTGTTGAGCTCAAGGACCTGTTGCATGCTAGGCAAGTGCTCTGCCACTGAGCAACATCCGCACCCCAGATACGTGCTTGTGAATATTACGAAGTCTATAGCTGCTGTACTTGGTTTCAGCGGGCTCCCCCATATCATGAACTACCCAGTGTCACCCCCTCCCCGATTCTGCCCTTAACATTTCTTTGCACTTGCTTCATCACATTGTAGGATCGTTTCTTTCCAGTATTGTCTTTTTCTGTGTGTTTCTGAAGAAAATAAATGGGGAAGGGGGTTTGGGCCAGTCCAGGACCTCATGCATCTAGGCAGACACCCTACCACCAAGCGACACCCCCGGCAGTGTGAAGGAGACCGGCTTTATGGGATCAGTTTTGTTTTGTAGTGTTGGAGATTGAACCCATGGCCTTTGCACTGAGCTATATCACTAGTCCTATCTATATATCTATATCTATATCTATATCTATCTATATATATATATATATTTTTTTTTTAACTTCAAGACAGGATCTTGTTAAATTACCTGGGTTGACCTCAGCCCACCTGCTGCAATGCTGAGATTAGGGGAGTACACCATGATGCCTAGCTGGGAAACAAAATGTAAAAGAAGAGTGAAGTCATCCTTAAGGCTGCTGTGTTAACAGGTGAAGTTTCAACTTTAAAAAGACGACACTGTTTTCCTTTTCATTCTAGGTGAATGTAAAAGCTTTAAAGAGAAATTCATGAAGTGTCTCCGTGACAATAAGTTTGAAAATGCTCTATGCAGAAATGAATCAAAAGAATATTTAGAGTGCAGAATGGAAAGGCAAGTACAAACTGACATTTATGACTCCATTTCTCGCTTGACTAAAGCTTTTTTCCTCCCTCCCAAAAACCTGTTATGGTATGCTTAATTTGGGCCTCTGGTTCAGCTTGTGTATTTCAGAACCATAGATACTTGCTAGTGAAACTGAAGCTTATCAGATGAGATTGTATGAAAAGCTGTTTAGAATCCTGGGAACCTCTTCTTGAGTGACAGCATTATGCATGATTACATTTCTCAGAGCATTTTCTTTCCAAACTTAGGTGCTACTGACCTGTCACTAAGGCTTCATAATTGTACATCGTGAAAGTGTTGACTGAGTCAAAAGATTTGAAGATTGTGTGGGTACAGGTTATTTTCTTCACGTTCTCAGGCCAGAAAATTGTGCTCTATATTGTTTGGTTGCACTTGCAGCTGTTTGGAATGTGATAGTGGAGACAATAGGCTATTTAAGAAATAATAAAAATGAATAACTGAAAAAAAAAGAATAACTGCTGCTGTCTTAAGAGGAGTTCATGCTTAAACAAAATAAAAACATTTATAACTGTAATCCGTAGAACTTTAACCTGAAATAAGAGCTATTGTAATCCTTAATGTAGAAAAAAAAAAAAAAAACCAAAAAAAACACATAACAAAATTATATGATTGTGGCGCTTTCACTTTTGATTTTTGAAGCCACAGTTAGCTTAGTAGGAATTCAGTCTTCACACAGCCTTGTCTGGACTGTCAGACACTCCCCTGGAGGGACAGGGGTATGGGCCAGGTCATCAGTGTAGACATTTGGGACTTGAATGGTGATGAGCTTTTCAGTGTGGGTCTCCTGTGAGGCCCTGTTCCCCTCTAGAGGTCTTGAATCTGCCCAGGGGCCACACCGCATGCAGCTCCTGCCTCTAAGTAGCACATTGATTGGAATCGCATTGTTGAATCACTGTCTTAACATGTTCACGATGGGGCCATCATTCCTATGTCATGCTACCAGGCGGCTCTGAGTCACTGATGTACATGCATGACTATCCCATCAAGGCAGCATGGGACAGTCCCATCAGGACTGCCTGATGGGACAGTCTTGCACGTACCACCAGTGGTTCAAGCTGGCAGGAACATGTTAAATATGTACCGTTAGAAAAGTGGAACTGAGAGGCTGAGGATGCAGCTTAGTAGTAGTGTTCCCTGGGTTCAATTCCTGGTACTGGAAACAAAAAATGAAAAAAGTGAACTGAGAATTTCTTCTTGGTGCTGCTATACTTTAGAGAGAGCTGGGGTAGTCTCTGTTCATGAGGGTGCAAGTAGGTCTCCTGCCTCAACACAACTCAGGTCCCAGACTTTGTTTTTTGTTGTTGTTTTGAAATAGTTCCTTATGCAGTTCAACCTGGCCTTAAACTCATTATGTAGCCCAGGCTGGTCCTAAACTCACAGTGACCCTCCTGCCTCAGTTGCCAAGTGTTGGCCTGGCCAGTACACGCTACCACCCCTGGATGGTTCCTAGATCTTGAAAGTCTGTAATATGATGTCTCACAGAAACTTAACAAGTATGATGAACATGCTTGGGCTCATAGGCAAGCAGGCAGGCAGCTGTTGCCGCTTGGGTTGCTTCAGAGGGTGTGGCTGGCTTTGGTTCCTCAAAGACAATTCTTGGCCTGCCAGGTGAAGGTTTCCAGGCAGGGACTGCAGAGGATTTCTCATTTCTCAATGTCCCTGGGGGTTAGCTGTAGCTACCATTGTGACACAGCTGCCTCAGGCCTGTCAGAATAGTGGAAGAGGACACGTGGTATGACTTGGCAGTGGTTTCACCGATGCTCAGGTGACATTCATGTGAGCACAGAGGTGTGTGGCTTCTGATTTCATCAGTTTGACTGTGGGTTTTTGGTTGGTTATAATGAGACTCATTGAACGTGCAAAACTAAGGCTGGTTCAGCCTTCCACAGCCACCCAGGTCAGGTCAGGGCTTCAAACAGTGGCCATCCACATATAACCCCCTCATCCTGTGCACACATATTTTTACTCTTTCTCTTTCTCCATTCTTTGAGTTTACAACTTGCTCAGAGTTTGGTTGTTCTCGGCGGCCTAACTCAGGTGCTGACTTTCTGAAGATTTGCAGGTAGTGGTAGAAATCTCTTGAACTGTGCCTCATTTGGCTTACAGTTTTTACTCCTTGTTCCTTTTTCCTGCCCTGATCACGAGTGGCAGTGTCTGGGTAAGCGCAGCTACAAGCATTTCCTGTGGCCACTGTAACAGGCTCTGCAAATAAGCAGCTTCACCACACACATTCAGGACCTTGAGTATGTAGGTCAGAAGCGTGGTCTCAAGTCTCCCTGGTCTGGTGCTGGCAGGGCTGATCCCTTCTGGAGACTGCAGGGCAGAATCTGTCTCTTGCCTTTCCAACTTTGAGAGACTTTCACATCCATCAGCTCGTGGCCCCTTCCTCCCTCCTCCCAGCCCACGGCCATGCATCTCTCATCCTTCTTCCTTTGGCATTTTTCTCTAATGGAAGCCAGGAAAGGTTCTGTAGTGCTATGGAATCATGTTATTAGGTTATGCCCACCTGTGTCACCCAAGGCAGCCTCATTTCAGAGTCAGATTGACAGCCTTAATCTCCTCCCCAGGGAAGATAACACATCCACTCGGTCCAGGGGTGGATGTCGTTGGAGGTCATTATTTTTTTGACCATGTTTGAGGTCGCATCTAGAGCTACTGGCCAGATATACTCTTTGCCGAGATGTGGGGGAAATGTGTTATTGTTTGGTTATCTTGTGTTCAACGCTGTCTTGGCATTCCAAACTGTAGAATTGCTGTACTCTGCATAAATTGTACTAAGTGGGGTTGGGCACCCCAAGGAATGAAAGGGGTGGATCAGGGTCTTTTTGGTCCTGAGCCACTGCCAGCTCATTGGGCGAGGCTGCAACAGAGCAGAGGGAGGTGGATGATGGGGGCAGGGAGGGGCCTGGTTCAATCTGTGGTTCCCTCCACAAGCAAGTTTCAACATTTCCTCCTTCTAGGAGTGGTGACACACCTCAGCCTTTTGAGGGGCACAATACCTTTGATTTCTTAGGACTGAGAATCACAGAAATGGGGTACCAACAAGGACCTTGGCCTCCTCATTTGAGGTGCTTGACTGTGGTAGGACTGTGTCCCTGGCTATACAGCACTAGAGATTTGCCCTATAGGACCCATGGCACATGTCTAAACATTTCACAGTTACCCTTAGCTAAGCATGGTGTTAATCCCAGCACCCGAGGTGGGCTGAGGCAGAGGATCACAGGTTTGAGCCCAGCCTGGGCAATCTGTTGACTTGGTGAGACCCTGTCACAAAATACAAAATAAGAAAAGGGCTGGGGACGTAGCTTGGATTCAGTTTCCAAGATGGACAACAAGGCCCACACTAGCGGAGTGTTGAGCTGTGTGCTCTGTGCCACTTAGCAGCTCTTCACGGTGCTCTCACTGATGTAAAGAAGTCATGGCCCCCTCAGCTTTCTACGCAGAACGTGGCAGCTCAGGGAAGCCGAGTGTAGTCCACCCCACTTTCTCCAGCCCTGGCTGCAGCAGAGGCTTCGGGGCTCCATGCAGACTTGTGTGGACACCTGTGCTGGCTGGGCTCTGCACCCCTGCACCCGCCTTGAGTCCTGAGTGCGCGCATCACCCCAGGGCAGGCCCCAGAGTTTTCAGAGGGCACATGGAGGCTGCGGGTGGGTGTGTCCTAGGGCCATGTGTGCTGTGTGTGGCCGCAAGTGAAGACCTGGTCTTCCTCTTTGTCCCCATCCCTTCCCGCTCAGCCCCTCTCCTCTCCCCCATCACTGTTTTCTTCCCTCCCTCTGACAACTTTCCATTTTTCTTTCAGGCAACTGATGGCTCGAGAACCGCTGGGAAAACTGGGATTTGGAGATTTGGTAGATGGACAGTCAGAGGCTAAGAGTAAATTTTGATGAATGAGGACCATTGGCCATCAGGAAGCCCTTTGCTGAGGCCACGGGCCCCTTGAACTCGCCCTGAAGCCATATGAAGGTGCCTCTCTGTGGGTGTGGCATATAACCAGGGACCTGGCTTGACTTCTCAAGCTCTCAAATCATTTTCATTAATTGCCATTCTTTTTAAATTCGCCTTTTCCCACAAGCGAGTAGTTTAATCTGTCAATCCCCATGCAGCACAAGGTCCCTGGGAGGCACGCAGCAGCGGGGAAGAGCTCTGGAGCGGTCTCCTGTCCAGGGCACCTCCACACTGTGCTGCCCTGAGCAGTTGTCCCAAGGGCCCGCTCGGCGTTCAGATTTCAGTCTCTTACACGCACGGATCGGCAGAGGATAACCGACCCCTAGCAGAACACTTTCCACTTTATATGCAGTTATACATGGCAGTTTGGGTTTTTGTTTGTTTTGTTTTTCCTTTTTCTTTACAGATCTAGAATACAAAATAAGAAGTGAGAAATTATTTGGTTTTTGACCTACTTGACTCTTTTTTTTTTTCCATATTAGGGATTGAATCCTTGGATATTCTCCCACTAAGCTACATCTCCATCCCTTTTTATTTTGAGACAGGGTCTCACTCTGTAGTTCAGGCTGGCCTTGAACTCACTTTGTAGCCCAGGCTGGTCTCGAACTTGCAGTGATCCTCCTGCCTCAGTCTCTCGAGTGCTAGAATTACACACATGTGCCACCATGCCTGGCTTGATTTTTTTTTTTTTAAATGCCTAGCATCAAGTAGCTTTTTAATCAAAGGTCATTTTCTGATTCATATCAGGCTATATTTATGAAACTAGACATTTAGTTTCAATAACTCATTTTCGTACCTCCGAAGGCTAGAATATTGAGCATAGTTACACCCACATAAGTTGTCTTCTAGGTTTTTATGCTGTAATAGCACCCGGTCTTAGCTCCCAGCCAGCACTGGCTCAGGACCCCTGAGTGCACTGGAGTCGTGATCTGGTAGCATTGTGTCATTCAGTAAGCGACCCTCCTCAGCCCAGGCAGGCTTTTGAGTTGCCTGTGGAGTTTAAAATTACAGCTGTCTGTTAGCCAGACAGAATATTGGGGGTTGGTTTGCTATGTCTCAGGATTCAAAGCCACAAGCAGAGGTCTGGGCCTGTGTGGTCTCTGACTTGTCCTGCTTCCCAGCGCGGTTGGAAAAGGGTGTCCCACAGGCCACTTTACGTGGCTCTCAACACAAAAAGAGGAAGTAGTTACTCCAGGTAGGAAATCTGTGTTTCACATAGACAATTCTGAGACTGTTCTAGGGACGAAAAACTACAAGTCCATCGTGGATGATGAGAACCTGCTGTATCGAACTGGTGGCTTTTCTGGTGTAAAAGTAGCCCAATACAGAAATAGGGATAGGTGTCTGTGGGTGTGCCCAGCCTCGTGTGCCCAGGGCCTGCGAGCTGTGATGGCCAGCCGCGGGCTCTGGGTTCTCTTACCATTCTTTTAACAGAAGGAACTGGGTCCTGGCTGAAACCAGGGCCAGCAAAGGGACAAAGGACAGGGTTGGGGAAGAGATGTAAGAAGCAACGCAGCTCCCAGTGGCCAAAGCCAAGACAGAAAGCAAGAAGATGATAATCTTCTGTAATATCTGGCTGTAATATCGTGGCCCAATGTACACATTTGTATCCATGGGCCCATGTGGATAGAAGTCACTGGTAAGTGGTCATAGGGGAAGGGACAGTTCTTCCTTACTAACTAGGGGTGAGGCTGGCGTAGAAGAGATGCTGGGCACAGTGTCTGACAACCCAGTGATAATGGCTGAAGATGAGAGCCACAGCGGGCTCTGAAGTGAGTGGCAGAATGTCATTTAAAATGACTGAAGAAACCTCCTCTCAGGTGCTTGGCGATCACAAGGGAATAACAGTGACATTGCAGGGGAGGACACTTTGGCCATGTAGTCATCAACAGTGATGCAGTCCACCGTGAGTGCACCACTTTGGTCTGGCTTACAACACTGGGAGGGGACCAGGCGCCACATGGAGGGACAGCGCAGCGCTGTCTTGGTGGACTCAGTCCTCAGCCCCAGCACCCCACCTCCCTGCCGGCCCTGTCCACCTTCCTCCAGGAGCAGGTCAGTTCCTCTGTGAAGTCTCCTGTGCTCCTTTCCTGTTGCTGCACTGACTATTGCAAACTCAGCGGCTTCAGGCAGCACAGACGTGTCTTATTCTAGAATTCAGACATCTAACATGGGCCCAAGGGCTACAGGAGGCTCTGGGAGAATCAGAGGCTGAGCACATTCCTCAGGGCTGACCCTTCCTCTAGACACAGCATTGTTTCTGGGGTGGCTTGGCCCAAACATACAGCCAGAACCCTGAGGAGACAGGCCCAGCTGGAGGGCAGTCTTACCACAGTTGCCCATGCTTATCAGTGCTGAGCATGGAGGTCACAGAAGACAGGGACTATCACGGCCAAGCAGACAAGGAGATGGAACTTGGTGCCCTGTGGGTCATGGCAAGGAAAGGACACCAGGACAGGCTCAAATCATGAGCCTGCAGGTCAGCCACCAGTGTGACGCCAGGTCCAGCTCCTGCTTTGGCACTTGGAGGTTGTGTCTGGGTCACCAAGGGAACCAGGCACAGCCTGTTCCACCTGTGCAACTTTTGGAATTTCAGGTTACTTTGAAATAAAGTTTTCGGGCTGGGGATTTAGCTCAGCGGCTTAAGCGCCTGCCTGGCAAGTGTAAAGTCGTGAGTTCAATCCCCAGTACCAAAAAAAAAAAAAAAGAAAGTTTTCATATGACACTCTGTATCTCCTCTCTCTCTCTCTCTCTCTCTCTCTCTCTCTCTCTCTCTCTCTCTCTCTCTCTCTCTCTCTTTTGCTACTGGGAATCAAACTCACACTTGCCAGGTGTGCCGCTGAGCTACATCCCTGGTCCTCATCTGACACTTTGTAGTTGAGCCTCATGTGTATAGGATTAAGTTCTCATTTGGAAATGAAGTGTGGGCAGAGATGATGTCCCTGTAACTCACACACTGGGGTTAGGGTGGGGTAGGAGGGACACAAAGCAGGCTAGTGTGGGTCCTGGTATGATTAGTCTCACCACAGAGGGCCTCCATGGTGCTTCTGTTCTAGGTCTGGTTTGTAAGTTTGGGATGCCTAGGAACCCTGGTGGCTTGGCTCCCTGCCAGAGATCCCATAAAATATTTTTGGTAGACCATCATTTATCATAAATGCATTTTATTTCTCTTGTGCCCCTGTTGTCACAAGGCAGTGAGCTCATTCGCAGGAACAGGCACGCCCATAATCCCAGCACTATGAGGATTACAAATTCAAGCCCAGCCAAGGCAATTAGCAATTTAACAAGACCCTGTCTCAAAAAATAAAAAGGACTATGAATGCAGCTCAGTGCAAAGTCCCTGGGTTCAACCCCTAGTACCACAAAAACTGAACAACCCAGGAGGAGAAAGAGGGAGAAGAGAAGGAGGTGGAAGGGGGAGAAGGAAAAAGGAGGGGGGAGGAAGAAGAAAAAAGAGTCACCTCCTTGGTCTGGCTCACGATGCCCTGAGAGGGGAGCTGGTGTCATGTCCAGGGACAGCCCAGGGCACTGCAGACTTGGTGGGCTCAGCCCTTAGCCCCAGCACCCAAGCCCCCTGCTGGCCCTGTCCACCTTTCCTCCGAGAATAAGTCAGTTCCTCTGTGGAGCCTGTGCTCATTTACCATTGATGTGCTGACTATTGGAAACTCAGTGGCTTCAAGCAGCACAGGCATGTTTTGTTCTGGAATTCAGACATCATTGTGGGTCCAGGGCTGTGTCCCTGCAGGAGGATCTGTTTTCTGGCCTCTGCCAGCTTCTTGGGCCTGAGCACATTGCCCAGTGGTGACCCTTCAGTCTCAAGTCAACAGTGTGGCTGCTTCTGGTTTCAGTCTGGCTCTGACTCCTGTGCCCATGTGCCCCCTCGCCAGGCAACCCAGTGTCTCGATCCTAGCCCCCGCTGTGAGCCTCTGTCACTGGGTGTGTCCCATGCTCCAGAGATTAGGACCTGAATGTCAGTGGCCACATTATTCTGCCCCCTGTGTCCCCCTGATGGTTCTCAGCTAGCCCTGGATGTGACACCTTGACAATGATGGGTCCCCCTAGTCTAGGGGACCCTTTGCAGCACTACCCATGCTGCAGGGGACACGGAGCTCTCTGGTACCTGGCTTTTCATAATTGTCAGCAGCAGCTAGGTTGCAGAGTTTTCTCAGGGCCAAATTTTAAGTCCTGGGTTTTTCTGAAATCGTTGGTGCTGCTGCTTGCAGGCACATGACAAAAAGAACAATTATGTACTGAACAGACAGAACAGGAAATTTCAGCAGTCCACAGCACATGTGGCATGGTCTTCATTCTGGGAAAGCCTTTGTCTACTCAGACATGTTCAGATTTGTGCAGACAGGGAGAGGCACTTGGAATGCAACAGAGCACATGTCGGGGACATGGGGACTGAATGAGTGAGGGAATGTGGCTTTCTTGCTCTTATGTGTTTATTAATGTATTTTATAACCAGCATGTATCATTTTAATAGGAACAATAAAACCATTAGTTTAAAAATCACTGGGATGGCCTGGGTTTAGCTCAGTAGCATAAACGCTTGCCTGGCAAGTACAAGGTTGTGAGTGCGATTCTCAGTGCCAAAACAAAACAAAACACTGTGACAAGGTATAGAGGCACATGCCTGTAGTCCCAGCACTGTATGAGGCTGAAGCAGGAGGATTGAAAGTTTAAGCCCAGCCTGGGCAGTTTAGCAATTTAGCCATATCCCAGCAAGGGCTGGGGACATACATCAGTGCAAAGACCCTGGTTTCAGTCCCTAGAATTGGGTGAGGGTGGAGGTGATGGTGGTTTAAGCTCACTTGATTGTCATTTATACCCTCCATAGATCACGTGCCTGTGGTCATCTCATTTTGCTTTGACGCAGCCCCTCTGCTCGTTTCTGCTGGCAGACATGTTGGAGGATGTATTGGGATGCAGTATGTGCCTGCTGGTGTCCACACAGCACACAGCCACGAGGTAGGCCCCTGCCAGGCCAATTTGCTGCATGCTGGAGAGGAGGCCCTAGCTTGTCCTCATGTCAGATGGTGGCACTTGGGGAGGCATTGTGTCTGTCAGCTCTCACCCCACAAAAGGAGGCCTCAAACACGGCAGAGGTAAGTGTGTATGCCCTGCACCCTAGTGCTGGAGAAGAGGGACTGGCCACTTAGGGCCTCTTTTTGTCCATGTTTTCCAAACATTTGGTGAATGTTTACATTCTAAAAATTTAGTGCAGTGCAAGGTGCATGGCGATGAATCTTGCTCAGAACCCTCCCCCTTGCTTGGAACACACTTATCCCATCCTGCTTGCTGCTTTCTGAAGCAGTTCTGGAAGTCCTCTTCCTTGAATGTCTTTAGTTGTACTGTCATGACTCCTTTGAAGTCCTGAATCAATTCAAAATGTTTTCCTTTCATGCTCCTCTTGACTTTAGAGAAGACCTAGGAGTCACACAGTACTGGATCTGGTGAATAAGGCGAGAGAGGACACAGTGTCGTGGTTTTACGAGCCTGCCTTTCCAGAGATGGCATTCAGCAGCAGTGCTCCTATTTTTTATCACACCTTATAAAGATACTTATGAAAGTGAGCTTCTAGAAATGCTTTGAAAAGTGGCAAGACTGTAAGCCCAGCACTTGAGAGGCTGAGGCAGGAGGATTGCTGCAAGTTCAAAATCAGCATGGGCTACATAGTTCAAAGCCAACTTGAATTATACAGCAAGACCTTGTTTCAAAAAATGAAGAAAAAAGAGAAACTGGCACAAATGAAGGGATAAATGTGTTTGAAGCTGGGGTGGGGAATGTTTTAAGGGGAATTAATGGCAATGTGTTTTTATTGTAATAAATTTTTAATTTAAACACCACATTTCCTGTCACATCTTATATTGATCACACCTTCTTTGTGCTCAATTTAAATCTTTTAGTGAGAGTATTATTTTTATTGGTGAGAAAGCAGAGATTTTATTATCACAAGAAACATTAAAAACATTCTAGTAAGCCACTGAGTAAGTGACTTTGTCATAATACCGTGAATCTCTAGCCTTTTCTGGAGGAAGGGGATCAAATTTCACAGTTCTATGCTGAGTGCTCCAAAGCATGGGGGGCCCTGGAGGGCAGAAGGGTGGGTGCCTTGGGAGCAGAGGGCTGGGTGGGTGCATTAGCCTGTGCTGTCCCACTGGTCCAGGACAGTACTGCTACCAGCTTCATTTCACTGGGCAGAATGTATATCATGGAACTGTGCCCATGATACTCTCTGAGACGTGGGCATTAGGAACCGCTGTGACCACCTTTTCTAGGGGTTGGGGTATGGTGTCTGCTGGAAGCCCAGAGAGCCTTCCTGCTTGCTCTGAGGGAGGAATGGGCAGCGTGTGCTCCTGAGACCCAGCTCCCCACTGCCTGTCAGCAGGCCCAGGGCTGCAGGGGAAGAGGCAGCACATCAGTGGATTCTGAAATAAGTGATGATTGAGACTCTGAGGCCGAACCTGCAGGGTCTAGGGTAGAAATAAAAGATCTGAGAATGAGTTTTGCCCCTGCATAGCCACAGGTAAGTCCTGTGCAGGTCTTTGGCTTCTGGGCATTGTGGTGATTTCTGAATCCAAACAGCAGGTCACTTAGACTGGGTTGTTTGCTGGAAGGAGCCCTTGTACACAGCCACAGTTTATTGGGACTCTGGACTGTCCCCCAGAACCCTGGCCAGTGCACGCTTGCTCACATTTATATGAGGCCAGCCCTGAACTTGAAGGCATGTGGTCTCCTTAGTGAACAGAAGTGTGGCCTTTCCCCTAGAGAAACAAGGCCCATAGTCCAGCTGTCCCCTTCCTGGAATAAGACCAAGTCTCCTCCTGGGGCCTTTGCTGGCCTGGTCTGCAGGACCTGGCATGATTGGCAGCAATGGACTCATTACGTGGAAAGAGCCTCTCGCCTCATCTTTCTAGAACTTTCTAGAAGCCTCTCTAGTCAGACCTTTGCTGCAGCCTTGGCCTCACTGCCTTTCCCTCCTCTGGCAGCCACACCACACCCTTTTCTGGGGCAGAGGGGAGGCTGCCTCCTGGTCCAGGGGCCCAACCTGCTGACAGGCAGGTGGGGCAGGTGGCTCTGAGATAAGAGGGAGATAAGAGCAGCAGTGCACAGGCAGAGGCTGCTCCAGGAGGTCAAGGTAGTGGGCAGGAAAGAAACATCCAAGCCCCCGTCTGGCAGCCCCCTGGGCAAGTACAGGAAAGTCTCCCCCTGTGCTTTGAGCCGGCTGGCCTGGCCCCTGACCTGTCTGCATTCCACTCTGTTGGGGCAGCTGGCCGACAGCCTCCTCTGTTCAGTTCCATCTCAGCTGCCCCAGAATTGTTGCCAGGCACTTCTGGAGGCCCAGAGCAGTGAGCAGAGGAGTGTGCCATGCTGGCCTGTCACTGGCTGTGATGGTGGGTGAGAAGCTGACAGCAGGCCCTGTGCTGCTCACTCCAGACCCTCTGAGAGGAAACCCCTAGTTCTGAGACTTGGACTGCAGGGCTCCGCAGAATCCTTGCTTCCAGTCACTCCTAGTCTTGCCAATGGAAGCTTGTTGCTCTGGAGGACCCATGAGTCCAGAGATGGCAGTGGGCCTGGGAGCTTGGTGTGAGGGTCTGGACAGCTTCTGGAAGACATCCAGTCCCCTGGATGGGGGTGTATGTGGTAGAGGGGAGGAGACATTCCTGGGGGAAGGAATGGGCTAGGCAGAGAGAGCGTTCCTTCAGAGCTCCACTCGAGTGACTCCTTAAAAAGGTGGGGAGCAATGTCTCTGGGGACTTGGTGGTGGTATGCAAGGAAGCAGGTCATCTGGGGCAGGGACAGAGCAACCCTCAGAGGATAAAGCTTCCCACTGCTTCCTGCAGGGCGGTCACCGAGGGGAAGCTGAAGCGTTGTGGTCTAGCGCCCCCTGCTGGGAAATGGTGGCACCACAGCCCCTAGGAGAGTGATCTGGAGTCAGGCAGGGCCCTTGTCTTTTTATTTCTGAGTTGTAAGTTTTTTGCTTCTTGAGATGCATCAATTTGTAAGTGACCTTAAAATCTGCTCAGTGGTGGATGATAAAAGAGAATGGAGGAGGGGAAGGACAGCAGCTTCCAGCATCCTATTTGTAGCCTGGGTCCAGCTAGGGCCAGAGAGGTGGGCCACCATGGCTGCTGGGTTGGGGAGGGAAGGACAGCCTTTGCCCCTCTCCCTATGCCAGACAACACTGATCATTGGAGGATGATCAAAACATATTTATAAATGCCTGGAGCCTGCTAAACACTCCCTAGTGCCCACAGCCACTTTAGGGAGCCTCAGTCCTCGCCTGTCCTCTCTGGAAGACTCTAGAAGAGTACCCCTTCCGAGAGGTCTCAGGGTCTGTACCACCCCCTGAGAAGGCGGCCTGAGCTGTTGTGGTCCCAGAAGGTCTGCCTCGCTCCTGACCCCCGCTCTGCATTGTGGGGTCCTGGCCTCTGGCTGCAAAGGGATCGCTCCTTCAGCTCTTCTCAGGAAGCTGCCATGTGTTTTTACCCGTCTCCTTTAAGCTTCCCGAGCAAAGCTCCTTGGAAACGCTCCTGTGTTGTGGATTGTCTTTCCTTTTGATTTTTCTGTTTCTCTTGGTGAGAAAAAAAAATCCCCTTTTGGTGTGGGTGGAGCAGAGGCTCACTGGCGGCTGCAGGAAGGGGAGGCTGGGCACCGGCTTCATCTGAGTGGTCCCTGCTGTCCCAGGAAACTGTTGCTTGGCCCACACCCCTGCCTTTATTCCCAGGGCTGTAGTCTACTCTTATGGGCAGCTGAGCTTCAGCCTCCATTCTTCCAAGGGTGACTGTGCCCCCTAGGACACTCAGGTACTGGCAGAGGGCTGATTGATCCCAAGCACCCTCACTGGGGGAGACCTACCAGGGTCCTCCCTCTGGGGCCTGGCATGGAGAGCCCACTAGAGAGATAGGGCCACAGCCACAGCTGCTCACCCTGCCTGGTAAGGTCTCTAGAGGAAGCAGGGAGGCCCTAGGAGGCCAGTATGGCCAGGGGCCCTTGGTCCTGGTGCCAACTGTGCTCTGGGGGATCTGGGCTAGGGCCAGTTCTCTGCCCACCTGGTGCAAGTTTGGGGCTGTTTCAGTCAGGTCAGTGATGGGGAGCTGTCTACCATGACACCGAGTGGGGATGAGGACTCACTTCCATAGACACATGGCTCTGCCCCCTTACTAAGCCATGGGGACAGTTGTCCCTTTATGTCTTGTTTGACCTTCTCCTGTGGTCCACCCTTCTCTGGATGTCTCTGGGGCTCCACCTCAGCCCTCTACATATGCCCAAGTCTCCAAGACACCGCCCTGGATTTTCCACACCTGGAGCAGAAACCCTGGACCTCACCTCACCACAAGGTGCCATAGGCCCTGAATCCAAGGTGCAGTATCTGCTCTGCATGGAGTATATTCCCCAGGCCCTTCCTACTCTGCTCTCGGCTACTCAGCCCCAAGATCCAACCACACAGTGCTCCAGGACCCTCAGGCTTCCACCAAAAGGCCTGGTCAGCACAGAGATCTGCTTGGGTGCAGCCCCCAGGAAGTCCACAGAACCGCCCTCCCCCCAGGTCACCTCTCCTTCCTGAGGCATGACACAAGCTGCCTCGGGAGGGCAAGGACATTTCTGTCAGGCCCCCAACAAGGCCTGGGTGGGCATGTGCTGGCCAGTGCAGCTGACAGTGGGAAGGAGGGTGGTGGGCAGGAGGAGGGAGGAGTAAAGGGAGGGACAATGTGGATGGGCTGCACTGTGGGTGGGGACAGGTGGGAGGGAAGTGTGGCCCAGGTTGCCAGTCACAGAGCTTGCCATCTAGGGAATTGAGCTTGACTCAAGGGAAAGGAGACAGACCTGACTTGGGCCATGGGGCTTTTAGGGTGGTTGGATCCTCACTGCTTCAGATTAGATTGATACAGACAGCCTGGACTCTATGCCTCCAGCAGAAATCCCAGCTCAGGGACTATGTAGGAGGACTAGAAGGTGGTTGGCAGCCTTAACAAGCCAGCAGCGGGGAGTGGCAGTGTGTAGGCCCCGCTGCCCAGCTACCAAAGCTGCAGGTTCCTGGCTCTTTGCTGTGGCTCTGCCCAGGGCTGCATCCTGTGCCTTAAGCAGCTGCAGTGGCGGAAGTGTCTTTGCTCTAGGCTGCCAATCAGAGAGGAGGCATCTGCAGGGATCGCCTCTGGTGCTGTGTGGCGCCTGTTCTAGATCCTCCCTGTGCCTGGTGGCCCTTGGTTTGTAGAGGCATCACCAGACCTGGGTTCCTGTCTTTATCTTACATGGCGCTCTTCCTTCTCTGTCCACTTCCCCTTTTTATGAGGGTACCAGTCACATCGAATTTGGGGGTCACTCTAACCTGATGTCGCATTTAGAAAGACACTTTTTCCAAGTAAGGCCAATCCATATGTACCTGGGTTAGGGCCCAGCATCTTTTGGGGGACATCATTCAAGCCAAGACGTGAACCACTGGAGCAGAGGCCCACAGGGGCATCATGCCTGCAGCCCTGGGATCCTCTCTGCCCTCAGGATGTGCAGTCCACTCAGGCTCCATAGCTGCTCTTCTCTCTCTGCCTCTCATACCCAGTGTGGCTCCCCTTCCCCGAGCAAATCCCTGCTCCCTGAAGGGAAGGCAGACATGACCAGACACCCACCAAGAGAGCATCCTCTGTACCCGGCCCCACCTTCATCTCCTTCAGTACCTCAGTTTCTCCATTCTGGCTGGAGCTTGGGATCAGCCCTGACATCCTCCTGCCTGGCTGGAGGCCTCTGATGACCAGGCCGAGTCTTGCCAGGTTTTAGCCCATCTCATACCCAGCTGTGCACAGCTAGGGTGAGGGTGGGGTCCTAGGCTGAGTCCTTCACTTCCGGGAACACCTGAGTTGGTGAGGGCAGACTGGGCCAGTGGGCAGGAAAGCAGGAATTGCTTGCATCCAAAAGGGCATTTGGAGCTGAACAAAGGCCTGAGGGGTCATGCAGTTACTCCCATCAGTTCTACTCTGAGAGCTTAGGGGTCATTCAGCACAGTGGCAACATAGGAGCATACCGCAAGGGACAGTTTCTCTTGTGCTCCCAGAGGCTACTGGTTACCAGCATTCTGGACCTGATTATCCTGTTGCGGAGCTGGACCCCTTGGGTCCTTGTGCCACAGCCTTATAGTTGGGGACTCCTTGAGGGAGCTGGGGGTGGGGATTCGAGGAGGGAGCATCACTGAGCAGAGCATGCCATTAGGAGGAGCCGTCAGAGAGCCCCGTCACCAGTCCTTAAGTTCTGAGAGTGGCCTGACTGAGCCAGGGACAGTCTTCTCCAAGGGGTCCTGGCTCTGATCAAAGATGCCTGCAGACCTGGTGTGTGCAGACCCTACACTCAAGGGACATAAGCTTGCCATGGGGAGCTTCACCCATGTCTGCTCAGTGGGGCTGCAGGGTCACTGGGAGGCTGACGCCTTGTCTTGTCCAGGCCTCTTCCAGGTCTGGAAGTGCTTGCAGAAGGGGGCTGGGGCCTTTGGGGCAGACTGGGCCAGTGGGCAAGAGAGCAGGAAGCTCAGGGGCCATTAGGCTCCCTCAGGCAGCCCTTGGGCCAAAGCAAGCCCCCACTGGCCCCTCTGATCCTGAGCCAGCTACCATGTGGCAAGTATTCCCAAGCTGTGGCATTATTTGGCCACAGGAGGAAAGAACTGCAGGAACCCAGGAGGGCCATGTTATGGCCACCCTGGGAGAGCAGAGGTCTCTCCAGGTCTTGGTCACAGTTATCTTCCTTTTCAAAGATGTTTCTCATCCAATAAGGCTGATCTGTAGGCCCACACACCTTTGCCTCTGGTCCTCCCTTTCTATTGCTCCCTTCCACCTCCCCAGGGGATATCACCACCTCCTTAGTCAGTGGAAAAACGATAAGGCTGGAGCTGCCCAGCATGGGAGGGCATCCCCCCTGCTAGGGACCCTGCCTACTGGACACCACTCACCATCGAGGCCTCCCTGAACCCTTCGTTGTCCTACTACAGAATAGTTTCTTCGTTTGGAGGCCTGCTCTGCAGGGTTAGTGTCTCTCTGACCTGTCATTTAATGTTTAGCCCAGTCCTGTGAACATATGAGCTGTGGACACTGGACAAGTGATTGAACTGCTCAGTGCCTCAGTTTTCCTGGCTATAAAACAGGTTAAGAAAACACTTATCTGGTATTTTCCCCCAGTGCTTGGTGCAGAGTTAACATGACGGCCTTCATCTGTGTTCTTCAAGTTCATTCCGTGTGACAGGTTCCAAGACTGGCCCAGACTCAAATTGGAAATACCACCTATCTGAACCCAAGTAGGGAGATGACGGAGGAGGATGGTGTGTACTGAAGGGACACAGCCGGCAATGCCACAGACTTCAGAAATACACAGGGAAATGGGTTGCCACATAGTGCCTACTAACTGGCAGAGTTTAAAGAGCTCCACAGTTACTAGGTATGGTGGCTCGTGCCTGTGATCCCAGCACTCTGCGGAGCTGAGGCATAAGGATCACAAGTTCAAGCCTGGCCTGGGCAGCTTAGTGACTTAGGAGATCCTGGCTCAAAATAAAAATCTAAAAAGGGCTAAGGGAGCAATTCAGTGCAAAGGCCCTGGGTTCCATCCCCAGTACCCAAAAATAAATAATAATTAATGAAAATATTTTTAAAAGCTGAGCATGCAGAGGTGGGGAAACCTCATTCTGGTGGAGATCTGTCACGTGCCCCCATATCACTATCCTGCCTGGGTCCCTCAGCCTGCCTAATCAGGAAGGTTGTCTCTAGCTATCTTGGCCCTGTCCTGTCCTGTCCCTGGATAGCAGTGATGGGGACCAGGCACCGGCTGAGTCCCCTACACACCAGCGTGTCCATCGCTGGCTCTTTCTTTCAGGGTCAAAGCTGACATGGGCTTCTTGGGCCTGCGCTGGGCACTCACACCTCGCTTCAGCCAGCACTGGAGTCTTGGGTCCACAGGGCCAGTCTGGGGAGGGCTCGGCTGCAGCGCTCCGGTCCCCCACGCGGCTCCCGCACAGGGCGGACCCTCCTGCCGCTCCCGCGCTCTCCGCCCGCGCCGCTGGGGGCCGCCCGCGGGCCGAGCCGGCAGAGCTCGCTGTGTCTGGGGCCCGCCGCCGCAGCGCTCGCTCAGCGGCGGTGACACGGGCGGCGGGAGCCCAGCGGCGGCAGGAATGCGGAACCGGCGCGCGGGCTGACCGCCGGGATGGCGCAGGGGCGGCAGCGGCGGGCGGGCTGCGCGGGGCCCTAGCGAGCGCGCGCGAGCCCGGGCCGGCTCGGCACCGCGGCCATGGCCAAGGAGCGGCGCAGGGCGGTGCAGGACCTGCTGCGGTGGCCGGGGAACTCACGCTGCGCCGACTGCGGCGCCCCAGGTAGGCGCGGGCAGGGGTCGCGGGTCGGGGGATGCGGGCGCGGCCCGGATGCGCGCAGGTGCGGCGGTTGCGGCTCGGGTGGATGCGACTCGGGTGGATACGGGCTGGGCGGATGCACCCGGTGAGCACGGGGTGGTCCCTGGTCTGGTGCAGTCCGGGCGGGTGCGGGGCGGATCTCGGATTGGAGGTACCTGGGGCTTCTCGGGGACCCGGCGCCCACCCAGTGGGGCGCGGTCGGAGCGCACCTGCCGGAGGACGCGGCCGAGGGCGCCTCCCCTCCCCCGCCCCGCGGCGTGTGTCGCTGTCACCCGCGCGCCGCCGCCTTGCAAAACCCCGGGCTCCTCAAAGAAAGAGGAAATCGCCAGGGCAGCTGGCTGCAGGAAAGGAATAGCGGGCCGCCGAGGATCTCCCCTGGGGCGGGGGTCCCCCGGGCTCGCCGGTACCTGGAGGTGACGTCATGGCGCCCTCTTTCGGCCTCCGGGCAGGGGGAGGAAGCCTTGCCCGCCTTGGGGGGAGGGTATGGGAAAGGTCTCCCTTTCCAGCTCCTTGCCTCTGAGATAGGGTAAGGAGCTGGTAGGGTCCTCCGTGCACCTGCCTCGACATCGTCCAGCCCGGTTCCTCCCAGGCTTTGTCCTTTGGTCGCCCCTTGTCTGGGGGATTTCCGAGCCTCCAGAGTCCAGCAGGTCTGATGGCTATGCTCCTGGGTCAACCTCCCTCGCCCAGGCTGACTGCCTTAGGCTGATGTTTGTCTGTGGGGTAAGGAGGACCCCCTAAAGATTCACCTGCTCCTGCCCCTACAGTGGAGAGGAGCCCACTCAGGGGCTGGCCTCTAGGCAACCTAGAAGCCAGGGGTCCCAGCCTCAGCATCACACAAGCCTCTCACCACAGGGTGCCTGAGGTCCCCTGGGCACCTCCATACACCTTCGAGATGCTGGCAGGTGACCACATTCTCCAGATACCCTGAAGACAGGACCCTATCCCCAGCTTGTCCTGCTCCCCCTTGTTCTTGCTCTGGGCAGGGAGGAGTCTCTGATGGCCAAAGTTTCTAAGGGTCTGCTTGTCAGCTGCAGTGTGGCCCTTGGGGACACAATGACCAGCTTTCCTGGGAAGCCAGGCTGCCTGAAGTGGCCTTTTCCCTGGCTTGCTGAGGGGCCCGGCTGATGGTGATGGAGGCTGGCTGTGTTCAGTCTCAGCCCAGACTTCCCACTCCTCCGCCGGCTCTGAATTTCTACTGTTCAGGAGTGTGGGGGGAGGAAAGCAAGACAGCCAGGTCTGCTCACAGCCTGGCCCGGAGGGTTCTGCCCAGGGGAAGGGTGTGTGTCCAGGGGAGGGGGCTGGCCTTGTTCTGTCATGGCTGCCTGGGAGCAGCTTTTCTCCATGCAGACCCCCTCTGCAGCCACCCTGCAGTGGGGGTGGGGGTGAGGGGGTGGGGGTAAGGGGAGGTGGGGGGTGGGGGGTGTCTTCCTTGCCTGTCAAACCCACAGGCCCCTGCCCCTTGCCCAGCCCACCCACTCAGTGTCCCATGGGCCCCTCAGCCCAGACCATTAGCTGTAGCATCCTCTTAGTACTGGAGCCCCGGATGGGCCTCTCCATGCCCAGCACTTCCTGGCACTGGGCCAAGCTGGTGGTTTTCAGAGTTAGTCTATGACGTTGGCAGTTTTCGTCATCTGACTGACCTGCCCAGGGCAGCAGCAGGATCTGGGGTTGCTTCCATTTTACAGCCAGGGAAACTGAGGCTCCTTTAGGGGACATGGAATCCCAAAGCAGACCTAGCCTCCTCGTGCCCGGCCTTGGCCCATTCACATTGCCAGTGCCAACTTTTCGTCTCCTGGCCTTGCCTTGCCCCAGGCTGTGGGCACATCTTGCCTCTTCCTTGTGACCCTGTGTCGTGTCCACACAGGCTTCCTCGTGGCAGGAGCTGGGCTACTCTGGCTGTGCCTTGTGCTGCTGTGGGGTGCATCAGGGTCCCTCTGTCTCTTATGGCCCAGAGGGGTTGAGGGCTGTTCTGGCACTGGTGTACTGGGGAAGGCCAGTGTGTTCTGTCATCCATCGTGCGGACCTGATCATGCTTTGGGAAGCAAGGTGTCCTGAAGGGGGTCCCCTGACATCTCTGGATGACAGGACCTTAGGGCAGTCTCAGGCCACCTCTAACCACTAGGTCAGGGCCTGGGGTACACTTGGGCAGACCGCACCCCACAGAGACTCTTCCTAAGCCCTCTACCTCGGCAGCTCCAGCAGTGGGTTCCCCTAACCTTCAACTTTTGGGCCCCAGCGACTAGCTCCCAGAGATGCTTTTCCCATCACAAGCAGGCCAGGGTGGGTGTGCTTCGGCCCTTCTTTCCTGAAGGGGACCCTGGTGAGGGTCTCTGTCCTGGTGTGGGTTGCATGTGGGAGGGAGCCTCTGTACCCTCCCAAGGGGACAAGGCAGGTGTGCCCTGTGAGCCACAGGCCGTTGGACACTGTGGAGACCTGGGTGTCTCAGCTTTTGGGGTGGGTGGGTGGGGCAGGAATCCTCAGGTTCTTTGATGCTAGTGCCTGGAGTGAGTGCCAGGAGGAACCAATACCCAGGAGCCCTGGCTTTCTCGGCCTGGAGGTCCAGTTTAACCCCTGCTGCCAATGAAATTAGGTGTGGTGGTCGGGAGCTTCTTTTGATGCTGGACCTGAACCCCAGCCCCCCAGATCTGGGTGGGATGTGAGGAGTAGCAGAGAGGGATCTTGGGCCCAGTGCTTGTGGGGACTGAGTGAGAGGGACCTGGGAAATGCCATAGGCCTGTAATATGAGCTTATGCAGCCCTAGGATTTTGGGGTAGAGGTGACAGCTTTCTGACAGTGGCACCTGGATGGGAGGCTTTAGGAACTTGGCCTTGTTTGGGGGAGGGTCCATGTGTGGGGAAGGGGCTGCTGAGAGGAAGGAGGTGGATGCCAGGGCCAGGGGAGAAGCCATGCCCTTGGGAAGGGTGGATGACTGCGTGGGGATGGGGCAGGAAACTACAAGACTTCTGGGCCTGTGAGAGTAGGAGTGCTCCAGGGCAGGCATTCTGGGGCTCTTCTAGAAAGGGAACAGATCTTCAGCCCTCAGGGAAGCCTGGGCTTGAGGGCGGAGGGTCAGGAGGCGCAGCCATGCTGTTTCTTCCTGCAGAAGGAAGCAGGTCAGTGGCTGGGGGACCCTGGGAGACTGAGGGACTGAAAGCCAGAATGAGCTGGAGGGGGTAGTGAGCCTCAGCTGGGGTCCTGAGTTAACCCAGTGCCTTCACTGGAGCCCTCTGGGGGGAGCCTGAATTGGGGTCTCAGTGGGGGAAGTCTGGAAAGTCAGTTCTCAGACAAGACCCAGAGGGGCAGTGGAGGCAGTGGGGAGGGCGTCCAAGGGGGCCAGGGGAGATAGAGGCAGGAGCTGGCTGCAGGAGCTGGAGAACCTGGGAACTGCTGGAGGGCCTGGCTCTGGGTCAGCGGAAGCTGCAGGGGAGCAGGCTGCATGGTCATGGTGCAGGACCAGGCTTGGGGCTGCGGCGTGGAGCCTAGGATCCTGGAGATGTGGATGTGTGGCCACCACCAAGGCAAGGCCTGGTAGGGCCAGGCACTCACCCAACACAGGGACAGTAGGGAGACTGAGCCCAGCACACAAGCCCTGCTGAAAGAGGCTGTGGCGGCCAGACCAGTACGTCAGCATTTACGTATTTCTTTCTCCTTTTCTAAAACTTGAGACAAAACTCACATAGCATAAATTAACCATTTGAAAGTGAAAATCCAGTGGCATTTAGAACATTTGCAGTGTTGTACAACCACCACCTCTATCTAGTTCCAAAAATACAGTGTTCGCAACCCAGGAGACCAGATGAGACGCACAGGAAGGAGCCCAGGCTGCCTTGGGGGTGTCTCAGGGGTGGGAGAGAGGAGGGAGGCCCAGTGGGGAGACTGAGGGAGGTACAGCACGCGTGGTGTGCAGAGAAGGACTGTAAAACAGGTGTCTGCTGGGAACACACTCAGAAGGAGGTCTCTGAAGCAGCTCCGCCTTCCCGGGGAAGCGCCTGGGCTGTCAGAGGAGGCGTGTGCCCTCCCTGCGCAGGGTTCACCAGGGCTTGGCGGTATGTGCAGCTGAGGGAACCCTTCAGTGCCAGTCCTGAAATTCAACCCTCTCGTGTGGCTTCCCTTATGGCAGAGAACAGGAGAATGACAGATACTGTGACCAGGCATCCTAGAGGGTGGAACTCCTGGTCTGGACCTTGTTGCAGAGTGGGGGATAGTCACACAGGCATCCCACTAACCAAGACCCCTGCTGTGGGGTCTGGAGCCCCACTCTGAGGGAGTCATCCTGCCCGGGGGCCCTCCTTCCCACCCAAGCTGTCCACCTGACTGGCCTAGGATTAGTGGACCCAGGGTCCCACCCTTGGTTGTTCATCCTCACAGGGAAGGCAGAGGTCTCTGGAGCTGGGCCACAGGGCTCTGCCATGTTAGGTTCTGTGGAGAGGGTTCATTGCTCCCCTTCCCCTGGTGCCTGGACCTTGGCCCAGGAGACACACCTGTTTCTCTAGCTTGGCTCCAGGATATGCCTCACCTGCCCAAGTACCTTTGACCAGCTCCCGGAAATGGTGAGGTCTGAGTCACAGCAGATTGTCAGGGAGAGGCAGGGCAAAGCCGGGGCAGAGGAAGGAGGGTGAGGCTGTTCTTGGGGATTTGGGTTCATCCCCTCCATCACAACTTTGTGCCTATGTCCCTGGCCACCCTGGGCCCAGGAGTGTCTTCTGGTCTTGTGACCTGTCCCAGGGTGGCCTTGGGCTGGCTGCAATCCATTAAGCAGGGAATCCTGGAGTCCTGAGCACACAGAGCCCCCTTCTTAACCAGCAGGAGGGGCAGTAAGAGGACCCTGGACTTAGGGAGAGAGTCCTGTGGGGTCCTGGAGCAGTATCCTGCCAGATGTCCTCAACATGGCCTCTTTTACCTTGCCATGTGGGGGCACCCCACCCTGCCCCGTGGGTCTTCTTGCTCGGATGGGCTCAGGAAGCATACAAAAAGGAAGCCCACCAGCCCAGTCCTGATGTTTGGAAAACCAGGGTCAGCTCTGTCCCCGTCCTGGGGATCCTTGCCAACCTGTGTGTCTACCTCCCTGTACACATGGCCCACCCTGGACAACTTTACCACACTGCCAGGGTCCAGGAATGGACTGGGCCTCCCAGCCTCTCGGGGGCTCTTGTTTCTGCTGAAATGCAGGCCAGTTCAGAGGCCATTTTTGCAGTCAGCCTTGTACACACACATGTGGTGTGCCCAGGCAGAGTGTGGCCTTCTGTCTCTGTCTCAGAAGTCTGAGCGTATAGAGCACTCAAGCCCAGAGATGCTGCTCAGTCATGCACTGAGGCTCCCTCTTTTCTAGTCTGGACCCTTTAAAATAGAAAGTCAAACTGGGAGCAGTGGTGTGTGTCTTTAACACCAGCTACTCAGAAGGCTGAGGCAAGAGGATCCTTTGAGCCCAGGAGGCCCAGGCCAGCCTGGGAAACACAGTGAGACCCCATCTCACACACAATAACCAAAAATCAGCTTCAGCCAAGCAGCTTTCCAGGACCTGTGGGTTTCTAGCTTCTATAGAGGAGTCCTGAGAGCAGCAGAAGGCCACCGTGCCCACCTGCAGGCCCTGGGCTCTGAGCTGGGCTGATCCTTCAGCCATTGCTACACTCTCCCCTCCTTCTCTCTTTTCCTGGTACTGAGGGCCTTCGCACTGAGCTACACTCCCACCCCTTTAACTTTTTTATTTTGAGAGTCTCACTAAGTTACCGAGGTGGAGCTTGGGTTTTTTTTTTTTGTACTGGGGATCAAACTCACAACTTCACAGGCGCTTACACCACTGAGCTAAACCCCCAGCCCTGGAGTTTGAATTTGCAATCCCCCTACTTCAGCCTCCCAGGGTGCTGGGATTATAGGTGTGCCTCAGGCAGGAGCCAGCCCGCCCGCCTCCTTCCAGGCAGACCTGTTGGGTTAAGAGGCCTCTCTGGGCTGGGTCTGTGTGAGGATGAGGGTGTGAGGGCCGTGGTGTGGTCCTGAGCCTGGGTTTGGGACTAGGCAGGAGGCCACACTCTCCGTCCCTGGCCTGGTCAACTCCTCTGCAGCCTGGGCTCTGCACGTGCCCTTCCCGCTCATCCCTTCATTCCTACTCATCTTCAGCCATCAGCGCTTTCATTCTTTCCTCCAGGAAGGTCTCCGGGCTTTCTGCCTGATTCCACCACCTGCTGTGGCTCCTGAGGACCTTTCCTTTGGTGGAGTAAGAGCTGTTTTTCAGCCTGTAAAGGGATCCATTCCTTTTCAGGGCTAGGGCCCCACTCCAGGCAGCCCCTGCTGGAGAGCCCAGTGTAGGGCGCCCAGTCATTCTGAGGAAAGCACGGATCAGGAAGGGAACTCACCAGTGGTCCTGGTTAATCTCCGCCCCTTCAGCTGCTTGTCTCCTCCTCCCACCAGCCCAGGGCAAGGAGGCTGTGGCTGGGATAGGGCCTCCACCTGGGGCCTGAGGCTTCCTTGTCCCCGGAGCCCAGACCTCCCTAGACATGGGCCCCAGCTATGCCTGGCTGTGAGCTGGAGCTTCAGGCCAAGGGCAGGTCACTACCTCCCCTGAGGGTCCAGGGGTGTGCTGGGATGGAGGTCAGTCCCACGACACAGTCATGTGGTCACACTACTGCTTTCTGCCCCAGACCTGGGGTCTGGCCTTACCCCAGGGCCTCATCGTGGAGACACCAGCTCCCTGGGTCAGTAAGGGACCCAGTGTGGGGGACAGCGGGCCTGAGCTCTTGCTGGTAGAGACCTAGCCAGTTCCTTGAGGTTCACCTAAACTAGGGTCACAAAGACTTTTCTGCCATTTTCTTCTGGACACCTTTTGTTTTAGGCTTTCTTTTAGCATGTGGAGCTATGCTAAAAGCATTTTGAGCGTCAGTGTCTGGTGAGAGGTAAGGAGGGAAGGCTACCATTTGCCAATATGTCTGATTTTTCCAGTGCCATGGGTGGGTAGATTATTATTTCTCTACTGAATCACATTTGTACCTTTGTCCCTCACTCAATTCCCACATGCCGATTTTGATCTCTATTCTGATACATTGATCTGTTTATTTTATTTTCATGTCGATACCACACTGTCCTGATAACAGTAATTTGATAAGTTTGGAAAACAAGTAGTATTGCCAGTTCTTCATCTTTGTCCTTTTTATAGTTTGTTATTATGCTGTGTATTTTGCATTTATATCTGAATTTTAATTTTTACTATTTTTTTTCTTGTGACAGATCATGCTAAACAAGACTGCCACTGAGCCACATCCCCAGCCCTACATATACATTTTAGAATTAGCTTAAATTCTTTGCTAAAAATCATGCTGCAGGGTTGTTGTTTTTTGGTTTTTGGTTTTTTTTGGTACTGGGAATCAAACTCAGGACCTTTGCCAGGCTGGCACTTATGCCACTGATCTATATCCCAGCCCTATTTTTGCTTTTTTGAGACAGTCTTGCATGTAGTTCAGGCTGGCCTTAAATTCACTGTGTAACCCAAGCCGGTCTCCACTCGCAGTGATCCTCCTGCCTCAGACTCTTGAATACTGAGATTACAGGCATGTGCCATCACACCCAGCCACTTCCGGAGTTCTGATGGAGACTGTATTGAATATATACATTAATTTGGAGAGAATTTATATATTAACAAAAATGACCCTTCCAACCCATAAAAATATTTTAAAATCTCTCTCTACTTCTTTGAGCAGTATTTTAGTTTTATGTGTACTGTCTTCTACATCTTTTGCCATATTTATCCCTAAGTAGTCAATGTTTTATGCTATTATGAGTTACATTTTAAAATTTTCAATTTGCTTATTATTAGTAGAAGGAAAGACAACTGATTTTTGTATATTTATCTTGTAACCTTGCTAAACACATATTCTAATAGTTTTTTATACAGTCTATTGGATTTTCTACATAAATGATCACATTGTTACATTGTTTGTGAACAAGGCTGTTCTATCTCCTTCCTCATCTGGTGAAGCTGTCTGAGGAACTCTGGAGAAGACAGACCCTGCAGGTAGAACTGGGTCTCTCCTTTCCAGGACCTAACTTCTATCCTTCTCCTGCACAGTCTGAGAGACCATGTGACAAACTGTTTGCTGCTCCCATGATTCCATTTCCCTGAAGCCTCTATGTTGCACAGATAGCACCCTGCACCTGTCCAAGTGTCACTGTGCTGAGGGAGGAGCAGCCCTGGGCTCAGTCAAGTGGGACTGCCACACATTTATTTATTCCTGGACCCCCCTGTCCTGCATCTCTCTCAGCCCCTGCATTGGCACCCCCATCTGCCAGGTACCAAGGCTGTTATCAGTTAGGCCTGGAGGGATGGAAGTCCCCCACCCATGTCACTGACCAGTTTGGTGCATGGCACTGCTGGCTGCTGGGACCGTCTGGGTATGAGCCAGCCTTCTGCAGGAGAACCTCCGCCCATGCATTCAGAGGTGACTTGGGCCCTTTCCTGAGAGTTTGTTCTCTTGGGGATACTTTCTTTTCTTTTCTTTTCTTTTTTTTTTTTGGTACTGGGGATCGAACTCACGACCATGTGCTTGCAAGGCAACTGCTTATGCCACTGAGCTAAATCCCCAGCCAGCTCCTTTCATTTAAAAAAAAAATTGATGTGTTATATGTTAATTATTGTTTAGTATTAAACATTTTCCCCAAATCTTCATTATGATTTCTTTGGGAGGGCCATAAATTGTTTATAAATTATTTTTTACATTTCCAAACAGTTTAGATATAAAATTTCTTTTTGCTGTTTCAGTTCAGTTGGACTGTGGCAGAGAACATGATATGTAGTTAATGAAACTAGAAAATAGACGTTAGTGGGGTGTGGTGGTGCACATCTGCAACCCCAGCACTTGAGAGGCTGAGGCAGGAGAATTGCCAAGGTCATCCGGGGCCACATAGTTCAAGGCCATTCTGAACTACATAGTGAGACCTTGTCTCAAAAAAGCCAAAACCCAAAAATAGATGTTTACTTTTTAGAGCACTTTTAGGTTTACAGAAAAATTTTTATTTTTCTTTCAAATTTTAATGTTTGTTAGTACATGTTCGTAGTACATAATCATTATACTCATTGTGGGGAGTTGCTATATGGTCTTAATACCTTGTATATCCCCTCCCCCTCTTCTGCCTCCTCCCTTCATCTCTTGGTTCTTGAGGCTTGTTTTAAGCCTCCACTCCCCCTTTATTACTATGATGAGATTTTTCCAAATGGGCAGAAAACTACCAAGTCGTCCCAACAAGCACCCACTCCACGGAATTTAACAAGGATCACATACCACAAGGGTCACTTTGCTGAATTCAATATGAAAAGTTGAAACATATGCAAAAAATAGCCCTAAGCCAGGACCCTCACATGCCCCATGGGGGAACCTTGTGATCTTCTTGCCTCAGCCTCGAAGGGTGCTGGGGTTACAGATGTGTACCACTGCACCCGGACTAAGCTATTTAAAGAACAGTAGACATCTGGAAGCATAACCCCTAAACATGCAAGGTCAGCTCCTGTGCCCTTGTCATCCTGGCCTGGGCTAATTCTTGTGCACAGATGTCTCCAGGACCCTGCTGGGATCTCTGGTACACTGTGGAGCTGGCAGCCAGGTGGAGCCTGTGCTCACAGGTTCCAGCACGTGCTGTGGGTTTCCAAGAGATCCAGGACAGCTGGGGCAATCTGTGGGTTACTCGTCTGTGGGTGCAGGGTCCCTATCTTAGGGTCCGCAGAGCCAGAACAGCCCTGAGAATCGGTCCTGCAGCCTGGCCTTGCACAGATGAGGATCGAGCTTTCGTGCCAGGGCCCTGGTGACCTGGATCCAGGATCTGGCTGAGCCTCCTGACCTCTGGCCTTTCCCTTCCAGACCCCGACTGGGCATCCTACACCCTGGGGGTGTTCATCTGCCTGAGCTGCTCTGGAATCCACCGAAACATCCCCCAGGTCAGCAAGGTGAAGTCGGTCCGCCTGGACGCCTGGGATGAGGCCCAAGTAGAGGTATGGGGAAGGAGCTCGGGGCGTGGGGGTGGGACAGGGGCAGAGGGGGCGAGGACCCTAGCTGGCCCTCACTGGCTGTGGACACCCCTGTGGCCTGCAGGGCTCCTACTGTGAAGGGTTTCATTGATGATCCCTGCCACCTATCTGTCCCTCACCTGACCTACTGTGTGCCAGGCACATCAGGTCCACCCAGGTAGATGAGTTGCCACCCTTCAGAAGGCTGGGGAAGGGACCAGTGTGAGAGGGAAGCAGGGACCATGTTGCAGATGGGGGCAGTGACTTGGCTTGCGGAGCTGACCCCAGAGGGAGTGGCCTGGATCGAGGAGAATGGTCCTCACACAGGCTGAGGTAACAGATCTGGTTTTCATGTTGAAAGCCCTGGGGTTCTGGTGGCCTTGCATGTACCCATGCCCACACTCCAGGAGCTTCACTGGGAGCTTGTGCAAGATGCTGCCTTAGCCTGCAGGGCAGAACCTGGGCGTGGGGCTGTGGAGGACTCCTGGGCCTTCCTGGGCTCACTGCCTCAGGCCCCGGGCTGGACTTTGGTTTGCACTGTTAGTTCTTTTTGCTGGGCAGCCTCAGTTTGAGTAGGATAGTCCCTGTGTTGGCTCCCTTGCTGGTGGGGACAAAGCATCTGAGATCAATGTCAAAATAAGGTTGGGGCTTGTGTCCCGTATCTATCACCTTTCTCACTGTCCTGGAGAAGGCAGCGGCCTGACGGGTCCCTGAGGCCCAAGGCTTAGGGTCATCCTGTCGGTTGATAGGAAAAACAAGTGAGGGTGACAGGCCACTTCTGTGGCAGCTAAACGGTCCTGAGCCCACCTGGTGGGGCAGGGGTAGTGGCCTGGCCTGAGAGCAACTCACAGGCTGACGTGGCCATGGGGGAAACCAGACCTGGGCCATGGGAGCCAGGCAGGAGGCCTCTGCCTCTTCTCCCCCTCCCTTCCTTTCCCCTCTCATCCTCTTGCTTTCTTTCCCCCACTGCTCCTCTCCCCTCTTCTCTACATTACGTAGATTGTACTTTTTTCCGACTTTATATTCCTCTGTAATTTTTATGTATGCTTGTTGTGTTTATTTGTTTGTGCCTGTGGCACTGATGATGGAACCCAGGACCCCACAGATGCTGGGCAATCACGTGCCACTGAGCCTCACCCCAGCCCAACTGTGTGTTTCTAGACAGCCGTGTCGCTGGGTGAAGTCTCGAACCCACCTGTATACCTTATGGTTTTCAGTATATCGACAGACTTGCTGACCACCCTAGTGCATGTTAGACATTTTCATCACCTCCAAAGACCATGTGGTCTTTAGCTGCCAGCCCTGTGCAGCCCCGAATATGCTCTTTTTTGAGATCTGCCTGTCCTGGGCACATGACAAAGTGGAATGACACAAGACAAGGTCTCTTGTGTCTGGTTTCTCTCCCTGAGTGTCATGTCATCTGGGACCAGCCATGCTACACCTCATCTATCCACTCTTCCATGGGTCCCTGATTGTCCCCACCTGACTGTGGGTACTTTGGTGATGTGGCACTCTGTAAGTGTGCACCCTCTCCGTGTCCCCTGACCCATGCAACCTGAGTGTGTCTCATTCAGACACAACAGACTGGCTCACCCTCACCCTGGGGCCTATACCCTATGTGCAGATGGGCTAGCCTGACCCCGATTCCGTCAGGTGATGTCCAGACTTTATCTACTGTGATCTTGGGGCAGGCGACCTGCCTCTTAGTGGGAAATTTTTCTGGTGGCCCAGATTCGTCGAAGTCACACACAGTGCTAAAGGTCACACAGTTTGGTAATTGCTGAGAGATTTTTGCTAAATCTGCCCTACTGTACAGACAGACAGGCTGCCCCAACCCCACGTGACAGTGTCATACCTCCTGCCAGCTCTCAGCCCCCAATCCCAACCTTTGCTGCCCCTATGTTCTCCACAGGGTCTAGAGTTGGAGTTTGCTTATCTTGAACAGGCAAAGCAGCTTGGGATACCCTCAGACTGGCTCCTGAGACCGCTGCTGGCTTTCTTCCCAGCTGTGGGCTTCTTTAGCTTTCTCTCACTCTTTCCCTCGCCCTCCCTCTCTCCCTCTCTCTCTTCCTTCTTCCCTTCCTCCCTCCCTTTATAGTCTTTTTCGTTCCTTGTGTAGATCAGTGGGTTTCACTTTGGCAGATTTGAACTTCCCTCTAGAACACTCATTTCCCGCCCTGCTCTGCCTTCCCCCTGGTTTCACAGTTGCTTGGGGGTTGAGTGTGTTAAGTGTATTTGTTCATCTCCACCCGCTGTTCCCACCCTTGCTCCCCCTCCCCCCGACTCCCTTCCTCTTGCCTAAGAATAGCCTCCCTTCCACTTTCTCGTCATTTCTTTTAGAGTCCACATATCAGGGAGAACTTGTGATAGTTGTCTTTCCGAGTCTGGCTTATTTTGCACCGCAGTGAGCGTGTCCAGATCCAGCCATTGTCCCACAGATGACAGGATTTTGTTCTTCCTCGTGGTTGAACAATACTCCGTTGTGCAGTGTGTGCCACACAGAACACATTTTCTTTCTCCACTCATCTGTTCTTCTCAAGGGTCTCGACATATCAGGGAAATTTCCCCTCTGAGAAATTTGTGAAAACATTTTTTTTCTGGGTTGCCTTTCGGTTTTGCTCATGGTGGAAATTTTTGTGTTGTTGTTGCCGTTTTACACTGACCTAGTCACACGGATCAACGTTGTCTGTGGTTTTGGGTTATAGCGTACTTAGACCTCTCTCTGCCTGAGGGTTCTTGTTTTTTTAAAAAAATAACAGCTGAAAAAAAATAACAGCTGAGATGTCACTCATACATCTCCCTATTTGCCCATGCAGTGGGCAGTGCTTGAGTTTAAGCTGTGCCGTGGACTGCGCCACCCTGACACTTTCCTGCCCCTCGCCAGCTGCACCCCCCGGTCCCTGCCTCCATCCCAGTGGAGTCTGCTTCCTGCCTGAGGGTCTGCACTCTGGACACTCCTGCAAGTGAAGTCCAGCGGTGTTCCTCCCCGTGAGTGATGCCCCACTGTCCAGAAGCTGGGCTGCTTCCGTTTCACTGTGTTGAACAGTGCTGCCATGGACGTTTGCAACTGGTCTACTTTTTCTGGAATGAAGTGGTGTTGCTGGGAACCTTGCAAACTGTTTGACTTCCAAGCCATTGTGGGCCTGTGTCTCGAGTGACCCTTGTGGCCCAAGGACTGTGTCTTCTGCACCCTGCTCTCTTCTGTGACTCTGTCCATCCTTGTGGGTCCACAGTGATGGTCACCACTGTCTGATCTACAGTTCCCTGAAGGCCAGTGATGTTAAGGATCTTCTTTCTCTCTCTCTTTCAGTTTTGTTTTGTTTTTTTGAGACAGGGTCTTGCTATGTAGTGCAGGCTGACTTTGAACTTGAGAGCTTTCTGCCTCAGCCTCCTGAGTAGCTGGGATGACAGGCATGTACCACCATGCTTCTGGTCCCATTGCTATTTTTTGGTGAATTGCGAAAAATGCGTAGACTAACAAGGAGGCAGTGCTTTTCCATCTTTGTTGGGGGCTTCTTCTGCATCTTGCAAGAGCCTAGAACATTCTTCTCCACAGAGACTTCAGCTGCCTCTTAGGTACTGTGTTCAGTTGCCATGTGTAGGAATCACTGGTATCTGTTACATCTCCCTAAAGGACTGAAGTTTCGTATAGAAAAGCCGTGGGTGTCAGAATTCAGTCTGGCGCCACCCTCTCCTGGGCAGACTTGCTGCATTGTGATGTCTTTCATTTGGCTTCTCTGGTCCCTGGTCCTTATGACCACAGTGTCCTCAGAGCATAGCGACCTTAGAGGGCAGGATTTCTCTTGGGTGAACCTGGCAGGGATCTCCTGGGAAAGGCCTCTGTCAGCCTCAACCTCAGGGACTGCAGTGGCTGCCATGAGGCTTGGCACTCTCTGGCCCTGCCTGCAAGGCCTTGGGTGTGCCCAGGCCCGGCCCAGCTCCTCACTCAGCCAAGCTGGGGTCTCCAGCCTGGAGCAGCCTTGGGCTCACACCAGCCATGTCCCCTGCCGTATGCCGCCTGACTCAAGGGTCTCTCCAGTGGGCCTCCGTGCCCTTGCTGCTTCACTCCTGACCCCTTGTCTGGCCAGGTCTGGGGCTGTCTCCTGGCCTTCTCTGTGCCCGCTGCCTGGGCTGGGCTTGGACGTGGGAATATGCCTGACCTCCGTGAGGCAGACGTGGGCAGCTCAGGCTCAGGCCGGGACAGGCTCTTCAGCAGGACACCCGATGCTAAGTGGTCTTGGGCAGTAAAAGCCAGGTGGTGTCAGGCAGATCTCAGTGGCCTTGAGGTGGGGCAGGGGGAGGGGCTCTCCTCCTGGCTGCCGCTGTGATAGGATGTGGGGCTTCCTTTAGGGAGCCCTTTCCATGTGCCGTGTTCCTCCCTGCTCACTCAGAAACGGCGTCTGGGGCAGTAGGACTCTTGGGGTCCCTCTTAGCATTGCCTCAGCCCTCAGCACCAGGACCTGACCCCCAGCAGCTGGCACTGTCCCTGAAACTGGAAGACAGTGCACTCTGACCCCGTCCCCTCTCTTGCAGTTCATGGCCTCCCATGGGAACGAAGCTGCCAGGGCCACATTTGAGTCCAAAGTGCCGTCTTTCTACTACCGGCCCACGTCTTCCGACTGCCAGTGAGTAGAGAGGGGCTTTGTGGGTCACTGTGACCAGCACTGGGAGCACCAGGCGGGCAGCGACCCGGGAGCCTGGAGAGGGTGGCTGTGGCCCTGGGCTGCCACCCGCCTCTGCTTCCTCTGTGCCTTTGGGTTCTGTGTGCTCTGTGTGGCAGATACCGGAGGGTGCCAGCCAATCTAGAAACAGTGGGCTCCCTGGGGGACTCTGGAGAGTCTTGGGGTTCTCACCAGGTGCCCCCTGGTGGCCCCGGAGGAAGGGCTGAGCCTGCTGTCTGGCACATGGGCCCCTGGTTCTGCAGAGAGTGCCCCTGGGTCCCCCTATCTGGTGCCTTTGACATACAGAGGTTGCCAGGAGAGTGAGGGCCAGTTTGGACCCTAGATCTTTGACCACTCCCTGATCCTCAGTGTTCCTAGCTGCCCAGCCAGTGGGGATGTGATGTGCCCACAGCCGGCACAGCTCTGATGGCGCTGTGTCCTCCTCTCAAGGGGAGAATGAGGGTTTTGGGCCACCTGGGTTCCCGCCCTCACTCTCTGGCAGGGTCACCTCTTTCTCACATTCCCCATGCCTTCCCGCACTCTCCAACCTTGGTTGGGCTGCTCCCCGACCTGGATCGCCTCCCTGCTCTGCCCTTGGCCTGGCTCTGTGTGGCCCTGGGGCCCTGGGCCTCTTCCTCCCTGAGTGCTCCCCTCGTTGTCTTCTGCCACTGTCCTCTGTGGCTGGGGGCCCTTGAGTATCAGACTTCTGGGTCCCTGGGTAAGATGTCTGGGGTGAGGGTACCAGAGCTCTAGCTGCCATGGGTGTCACCCGTGTCAGGCACAGAACCAGGTGGGAACATGACCACTGAGCCACCTGATCCTTCAGTGGCCTGAGCTCCCTGGGGACCCTTCCCACACCATGGCCTGGCCACTTCTTTTCCTGCTTCAGCTCCAGGCCAGCCTCCCACCCTGCCTTCCTTCCTGGGTTTTCCTCATCACTCAACAGCTCCCTCTCTCTCCCGTCCCATCCATACCTCCTTGCCCAGGGTCCCTGTCCTCCCTGGCTTTCCCCAGGGGGCACTCAGGTCCCACTGTTTTCCCAAAGCAGGGGTCCCTGAAATTGGCTGGAGCCCCTCCCTTGTTGGCCAGTGTCTGCTGATGCTTAGCCAAAGCATGGGGTTTCAGGGCTGTAGCCGCTCAGCCCAGCCCTCATGACGAGGTGCTCCTAAGGCCCAGAAGCATTGAGCACACTTTCCAGAGGACATGGGACCTCAGCCTGAAGTCCACACTCCGTGGCCAGGCATGGACTACCCAGACAAGGCCACGGGGTGCTTGGCAGGTAGGGGCCTGGCCCTCAGCCAAGACCAAGGCTGAGGGGCTGAGCAAGCTGCCTGTCCTCCCTGATCTGTCTCTTTCTTGAAAATGGGTTAAGAACCAGACACCCCTCTAACTGCAGATGAGAGGCCACTTTCTAGGGCCCCAGCACCTCCTGCCCAGGCACAGCTTCTGGCCACACCTGGGCCCTAACCAGCCTGTGTGTGTTCAGCTCTGTTACTTGGTTGACTCACTCTGTGACCCCAAGCTCCTTGGGGCCCCACCCACTGTGATACCTGTGAAACCAGGGCAGGTGCAGTACTGTGCCTGTTGGGTACGCACCCATTAATATTGTGTCCATAGGGTACTGTGTTCCTCTGGGTGTAGTACTATATCTAATTCCTCTGGGTGTAGTACTGCTTGGTACTGTGTCCTGCTAGGCACAGAATTGCATCCCACTGGGTACTGTGTCCACTGGGTAATTGCTCCCCTGGGTGTAGTACTATGTCTACTGACAACATGTTAAAACAGGATCCCACACATCTGCCTCCAGGTCCTCAGGAAAACAGCCCTCTCCACACGAGAGGCTCCAGGGGTGCTACTCTGGCCCAGACCTGTGCTCTCCACTTGCCTGCTCTGTCCCTGCTCAGAGCTGGTGGAGAGCTAAGGTTCTGCTGGGTCATTGATGCTCCTCAGTTAGGGTCCCTTGGGGTCTGGCCCCAGGATGATGCGCTCCCTGAGCAGGGCTGTCCAGGAGAGGGCTGTCACTGGTCTGCAGGGAGCCTGGAGGATGTAGCTTCCATGCAGGCAGAGGGGCCAGGTGTGGCCCCTGATCTCGCTTGGTTCTCTGCTGAGTGTATGGTCACCGTGTGCCAGGCCCTGCCAGGCTCTTGGCAGGTGTCTTTGGGAAGCCTCTCTGGAGCTGAGGCCCTGGTCCAGCTGGCCCTGCTTCATGGGGAGGGGAGGCTGAGACCCTGGCTTACACCCCATCTCTAAGTACCCCCTTTGACTGGCTGCCCATGTCTTTAGGGCCCCTGGGCCAGCACCCCAGCCTTCCTACCCTCGGGCCTCTTGCACAGCTCTCAGTATGAGTCAGGGTGCCGGCTGCATGGCTGTGAAGCTATTTTGGGGCATGATTTTGTCATCACCCTACAGGCCACTCTGCAGCCAGGTTGTCGGCATGAATGCTCCCTGCTCCCTGTACTTCCCGGCCCATGCGGGGCAGAGCTCTCACCAGGCAGAGGAAAGGGCCCTCGCAGTGTGAGTTCCCACGTAAGCTGTGGGGTGCTGCGCAATGCTAGGAGGTGGAGGGCAGTTGTGCTGTGGAAACTGTAGGTGCACACAGTGGTTGGAGGCGGGGATGTTTGACCACAGAGAGCTGTAGGAGTGAGGGCGGGCGGGAACTCTGTAACTCTAGGATAACATGGAGCTGTGGAAAGCTGGAGTGTGAGTGCTGTGCACACTGTAGAGTGCTGAGGGGTGGGAGGGCCGTGTAGATGGCTGGCGCTGTCAGGCGAGTGAACGAAGGCTCCAGGCTGCAACCAATGCTGGTGTCTCAGCAGCCAGGGAAGAGGCTACTGGACCCCAGCAATGGGGACCGTCTCAGAGCCAATGCTAGGGCAGGCCCACAAGGAGGGCCCTGCCAACAGCTGTGGCCTGCACAGGGCAGCAGCTCTGGTGGTCATGTCCTTTGTCCAGCCTTGCGCTCTGGCCACAGTGGGCTTGGTGAGAAGGGCACTGTACCCAGACAATGGGCCCCAGGTAGCCCATTCCCTGCCAGCCTGCTGAGGGCTAGGGAGGGCCCAGGGCACCTTCCTCTCTGTCCTGGAGCCCATGGCCCGACAGGCCAAAGTCAGAGGTGGAAGCTCATCAGTGTCTGGTAGCATCTTTGTTAGCACCCAGAGAGGAGCCAGTTCTGGAAAGTTCTGGTTCCACCCTTCTACCCTGCTTTTTAGGAGCCACAGAGCATGCTCCATACAGGACTGGTGCTGTATCTGCCTCCTGAGGCCTCAGTTTCCCCCGTTTCAAGATGGAGAAGATGGGAGAGCCCTTCCCACCTTTCTGAAGCTCAGCCGGAGGTGGTAGTGGTGGTGGTGGTGTCCTCACCCCTTGTAACACTCAGCAGCAGGCAGGCCGGGACTCTGTGGCACCAGCCCCAGGCTCTTCCTGTGTGGCTCTCCCCTGGGGTTCCTGTCTCCACACGGGCAGAGAACTTCCCAGCACAGCTCTGCTCAATGTGGCTTCTGGGTAGAGCTCGCCTGCTTCCTGTAGGGTGCGGCCGTGGGTGCTGGGCTCCTGTCTTTCTCCACATAGGTGGATGGGTGTCTTGTAGGCCTGGATAGCATCAGAACCAGCTTTTTGGGACCACTATCCCAAAGCACCACAAACTGAGCTGAGAAATGAGCCCAGCAGGAATTTTCCTCACAGCCTAGGCAGTTCCAATCCTGGTCGGGTTGGGTCAGGCTGGGCCCCCTCTGAGTCCCCAGCTGGCAATGGCCACATCTGCTGTGTGCTCAAAGGGCCACCTCCATGTGTCTGGCCCGCTCTTCCTATTTGTGAGAGTCCTGGTTATACAGCCTGGCAGTCCATGGCTGTAGGCCGACTGGGTCTTAGGTCATCAAGGCTGCAGTTCCTCACTTCCCAATAGGGCCACACTCTGAGGTCCTGGGGTTAGGGATCCTGTTCAAGACTTGGAAGTCAGGGGACAGGATTCAGACCATAGCAGACCCAGGGGTCCCCCAGGTGACAGGGCAGGATACCTGGGGGTTTTGAACTGGGGTGGAGATGAAGGCTGCAGAGTTGTGTTTTCCCAAAATAAAGGGAAAAGCAGACTCCACCTCAGTGGGTTTCCAGGAGTAGAAGGGTGTGCAGGCCTTTGGGTCACATTCTTTTTACTTTTTGTTTTTCTGTCTTTCTTTCTTTTTTTTTGGTGCGACTGGAAATTGAACCCAGAGCCTTCGCACTGAGCTACATCTCCAGCCCTTTTTTATTTTTTATTTTGAGGTAGGTTCTTGCTAAGTCTCTCAGTTGCCCAAACTGGGCATGAACTTGCAATTCTCTTGCTTAGTAGCCAGAGTGCCTGTGTGGCATCACTTTCTTAAGAGGCAAAGCCTGGCCTTCCCCTTCCTGTGACAATGTCCTATGGCAGAAGCCGGCAGAGGGGAGGGGAGCTGATGTTCATGAGGAGAGCAGGGTGTTGCGCCTTCCCACAAGCACAGAGGCCAAGGTGTGCTTGGGCCACCAGGACCACCCAGCAGGTGTAGAGCTAGTGGGGCCAGCCCTGAGTTTGTGAGGAAGGGTCTCTGGTAGCCGCCTGGGGGCAGTGGTGGCAGGTGAGCTCTGGGGCACATCTGATCCTAAAGAGGTGGCCTCAACAAACATCTGTCCAGCCCTGTGTCCCACAGCTCACGGGGGTGAGGAGGTGTGGCCTGGCTACCTGATTCTCAGGACTTGGACAGGCACTAGGGAGTGGCTGGGCAAGGACTTCAGGGCCTCCAGATGGGTTCTTGTCTTGGCCCCTGGTAAGCTGTGCCCACTTGGTCACCACACAGTGTGCTGGCTATGGAGGCATAAGGGGTGCCCATCAGCATGGCCTTCCTGATTCAGGGGGCTTCAGGGTCAGGGCAGGCCCCAGGCTAAGACAGACCCTGTGGCCACCTGGCCATCTCAGGGATGAGCCCAGAAACCCAGGGCAGCTGTGTGTGGCCTGTACCCCCTCCACCATGGGATCCCCATGGCTCCAAAGGGCCAGGTTTCTTATGTCCAGGTTGCAGAGAGGACCTGGGAAATGGGGGGCCCTCAGGAGCTGTGCAGTGTTGAGCCTCACACTGTGCAGCGAAGTGTGTCTGCCGTGTGATAATCAGGCTGAGGCGGGACCATCTTGGAACAGGTGCTCCACCCCCACCCCACGACTGGTGACTTCGTAAGAGAGGAGAGGGACGCTGAGAGACCCACACGGCAGGGTGGAAAACATGGTAACGGAGGCAGGCTGAGCCCCCGACAGTGGAGTGGCCCACGGTGTCTCCTGGAGACCCTCCAGAGATCTGGCCTAACGCCCTCACCCTAACTCAACCTCCAGACAGTGTAGCACACCTCGCTGTCACCTCAAGCTTCCCATGGAGTGATTCATGGGGCCTTCATCCCCACCCACTGAGGCCCAGCCAAACGACCTTGGGGTCCTCACAAACCTTGGTTGTGTCCCTGCTTTGAGGCCAGCCACGCAGGCTCAGTGTGAAGCCAGGGGTTCCCTATTCAACTGGTTCTGAGTAGTTGACCAGCAACAGAAAACCCCTAGCTGAGGACCCACATGTGGCCACAGAGGGCTTTTTCTGAGGCAGCAGTGCTTTCTGTGATGATGGTGGTCTGACTTCATGTGTGTCAGGAGCAGCGAGGCCACAGTGACTCTGGGGACAAAGCCTAGGCTGCAACGTGTTCATCTAGAACTTCCTCCTGGGGCCCAAGGGTTGGGGTGACTTTGGCCGTCCTGTGTTCTGAGAGCCACCTTTGGCACAAGCGCTGGGGCACTTCCAGGTCTGACCAGCAGGCTGGGGGAAGTGCATCCTGCACCCATTCCTGGGGGCAGCCCCGGGGGTAGATGAAGGGGGACTGAGCGAGGCAGTCACTCTTCAGGAAGGCGGAAGGATGATGCCCGGGGCTGGGGGTCTGGAGAGCCAGTTGTGAGGCTGCGGAGCTGAGGTCACAGCAAGGGCAGCCTCCCTGGGTGGGACACTAGACCTGGCTTGGGGAGAGGAAGCCCAAGGTGGAAGCTGAGGCCAGGATGGGCAGCGGGGTCGGGGGAGGCAAGAGTTGAAGCTGAGGTCAGACGATGACACTGTTCCCAAGAACTACATGGGGCGGTGCATGGTCCTCACAGCTGCCTGTGCTCAGGAGGGCCTGGGGGGGCAGCTCCTGGGGAGACAGGAGTTAGGGGAGGAGCAGGGTGTCTCCTTGGGAGCGGCCAGAAGCCGACCTCTCCTCTCTTCTCTTCCCAGGCTCCTGCGAGAGCAGTGGGTCCGCGCCAAGTATGAGCGGCAGGAGTTCATCCTCCCAGAGAAGCAGGAGCCCTACTCCGCAGGTGAGCCGGGGTGCTGTCCTCACCCCTTGCAGAGGGTCCTTTTCTGTCAGCCTGGGAAACTGGCCTGTGGTCTGAGCCTGCTGTCTCCTAACTTTTCCCCTACCCCACGTCCCTGGATCTGAGTCCCCTCCCTGTTGGTGCCAGTGGCCCCAGGGCTGAGGCTGCCCCTGGCCTGGGTGGGAGCACCAGGGGTCAGCACCCTGCCATAAGGGAATACAGCTGCCTCTTGGGTGCCGTTGGGCCCCCTTGGGTGCCTGAGCTTTTGTGGAGCTATGGAGAAGACATCTCAGGGCACAGAGCTGCCTGGCGGTCCTTGGAGACCTGGCCCCCCACTCAGCCTCCGTCTCCCCAGTGCTCAGTAGCCCCAGGCCTGTGTATATCCTGTATCTCCTTAAGGTCCTGGTCCCCAGTGGATCTCAGCCTGGTGTACTGGGGGCTCGAGTGTCTCTTCCTCCTCAGAGCTCAGAAGGTCTCACCATCCACAGAGCTGCCAGGAGGCCTCCACTGTGGCCATCCTGCCCAGTTCCAGGTGGCTGGACTCAAGCCTCAGAGGCCGCTGCTCTACCTTGCACCTGTGGATCTCAGCCTGGGGCCTGCTGAGACCCCTTTTGCAGCCCCAGTTCCAGTCCCTGGGGCTAGGTCGGAGGAGCCCTGGGTCAGCGAACCTCAGCGCTGCCTCACCCCCACATGGCTCTCAGCTGAGACCTGTACAGGAACAAACTCAAGCTTCAGCAGGGGAAACCAAGGCCCAGGAAGTGACAGGACTTGGTTTTGAACATTGGTGGATTTGGGAAGATGGAACAGAGGAGCCTGTGCTACCTTGGGCCCTGTCCCCTTTGTGGGGAGCCGTCCCTAACCCTAACCCTCCTGCCCTCTGACCTTGGGTGGAGATCACTGGGCCTGTTCCTCAGCATCTGCCTGAGAGACGTGATGGGCACATGCAGACCCTGGCACACCAGTGTCAATGCCGCCTGTTGCCCATCGCCAGCATGGAGTGACTCTCAGCCAGGCGGAGGAGACGGGGCCAGCATACACTGCGGCATGGGCACAGCCAGAGAAGCCAGACTCAGAAGGCCATATGCTGTGGTTTTGTTTCTGTGAAGAGCCCGGGGCAAGTCATACCAAGGCAGGAAACAGCAGTATCTGTGGGTGCAAGAGAGGCACCAGGTGCCCTTGTGGGTGACGAGAGTGTTTTGGACTAGACAGAGGCGCTGGCTGCACTGCGCAGGGGAGGTAGGACGAAGTACCACAGGGTCCCCCACCCTAAATGGTGTTTGGGGATCTCATCTAGGACAAGCAGTGGTCCTAGGACACAGAGCCCTTGCTGCCCTGGCACCAGGCTGCTCAGGGAGCCAGGCCCCTTGTGCCACCTTCCTGGGGTCTTTGATCTACCTCCCTGGCTCTGAGGGACAATTGAGGGATCTGGGAGGATGAGGTTGGGAACAGGACCTCGGGGTGTGATCTGAAGACAGAGATGCACCCCTGCACTCTGCCACATGGCCAACCCAAAGCCCAGGACTGTGGCCACCTCCATGAGGTGGCCCGGATCTCCCGGCAGTACCCTGCTCATGGTGACAGGCATCTGTCCTGCCCTCCCTCCCTCAGAGTGGCTGGACCCCTCGCCTTGATTCTGTCACCATCTGCCCCAGATATGGACTCCTTCTCCCCGTGGCCCTGCTCTGTATGCATGAGAGAACTGGAAAGAGCACGCAGGGCCTGTGCACCCCTAATACCCTGGGGGTCTCCTTGCCACACCCCACCACTTGCTCTGGGACCTCTGGGAATCACCTGCCTGGAGCCCCACTGTCAATCCATAACCAGAAGGGGCTGGGCTTGTGTCACAGTGGTGCGGGCCGAATGTGGTGTCCGTTCCTGCACAGAGCCCGCTGGTCGCAAGGGATGGAAACAATTCAGCTGACAGGATGCAAAACAGAAATGGATGAGCTCGGAGAACTGGGTCTTGCTCAGGCATGGCTTGATCAAGTGGTATTGCTTGGACTTGGTTCCAGCGTCTCTATCTTCTGGTTCTGCTTCTCTGGGTAGTGCCACCTCTTGCAGGGCCGCTTAGCTCCAGCAGGCCCAGGTTCTACACCTCTGTCATGCCAGCTGTGAGGACCGGGCAGCAGGATGCACAGAATGCCAGGAGAGGGTCAGGCATGCATGTGACCCCGTCCCTGTGACTAGGGAGACAGTACCATGGGTCATGTCCTTGCCTTGCACTGGATGGTCCTGAAAAGACTGGGGTCTGGGTTCCAGAAGGGACCCCACCGATGGGAGAGCAGTGTACTCTGCAGGTGTCCAGGGTCAGCTCAGACCAGGGTTGCACAGGGCTGGGCTCTCTGGTAAGCAGGGGGGTTGGAGGTTATTGACACCACAGTAAGCCTGGAGGTCGCCTCCCTAGGACTGAGAATCCCCCTCCCCTGAGAATCCTGTGACCACTTGACATAGTGACATGGACCTGTAGTCCCAGCTACTAGGGAGACTGAGGCAGGCAGATTGTGAATTCTGGGCCAACCTGGACACCATAGGGAGACTTTTTCTCAAAGGGGGGGCAGTGGGTGTGGCTTAGTCTGGGGGAGAGCGTGTGGGGTTGAGGTTCAGAGACCCCAGGGTACACGTTAGCAGCGCTGGAGCTGAGTGATGAGTGGTGGTCATGGTGGACAGTGAGGCAGCATGGCCGCAGAGCCCAGCAGGGATGCGCCTGCAGGAACAGCCTGCCCACAGCACCCTCTGTCTCAGTGTGCAGTGGGCAGTGCGAGCAGGCGTAGTTCGCCTCCCATGGAGAACACAGCAGCCCTGGGCCGGGTCCCAGGCATGGACTAGGCAGGGGAGGGGGTGGTCAGCTGGGAGCTGCAGAAAAACGGCTAGGGAGCCTAGAAACGAGGCTTCTGGGTGTACAGAGAGGGGGAAGGCGCGTGTCTGTGGCTTCTTCAGGACCTTATGTGCTCTGAATTCAGGGAGAATCCTGGGGAGCAAGATGCTGGAGTGAGAGCCCCGGTCCCTGTGTGGCCTTGCTATCCCAGCTGGCCACCTCCCCATCCCAGGGGCTGGGCCCGACTTCCCCAAAGGAGAAATAACGGGACTGGCATTTCGGAGCCTTCAGCCCTTCCCTGGGCCACCTCCCCCTGGGAACCCTGTACAAGCCAGGCTCACTGATCAGTCCCCTGAGGGAAGACCCCAAGCTGCCCCCTCTGCTCCCACCAGAAGGGAGTGGTCGCTGGGCCTGGAAGGCATCTGCACCCGGGGGTTACAGACTCTGCACTGCCACTTGCAGGGAAGCTTTCAGATTCCTTCCCTTTGCCCCAGCCCCACACACTGTGCTTCCCAGCCACACCCTGGACCCACAGGAGCAGAATCATGGGTTCACTCAGGACCTAGGCCTTCATCAAACCACTGTCAGACAGGTCACTCCCATTCTGAGGAGCTGGGGGAGCTGGAGCTGCCTGGTCCTGTGCCCACTCCATATTCCCTCGTGGTAACCCCAGAGAGCAACAGGACCTGGGGCGGCTCTGCCCAGCTTTGCTAGCGGGAAATCTGGACTCAGTAGTCAGGTGCCCAGTGATCAGCAAGCAGGTAGCCTTCCCTGTGTGAGGGACAGTGCCCTCCCTGCCTGTCTCCCAGGAGCAGAGCCTATGGTTGTGCCTCCCTGACTTGCAACTGACCAGCTGGCCCAATGTGCCTTCACTTAGGCCCCAGCCCTCCAGGCCCTGGTGGGTGCATTAGGTGGCGATTCCCCGAGGAGCAGACTCCCACATGGGGTCGTAGGGTCGAGGCCTCAACCCGGGGATTCCCGTGGCGGCCACTCTACGTTTCCCGCAGAGCACTTTCTCACGCAGTGTGGTGATGCTCTACCCTGCCTGCTGCTATGAAAAGCAGAAGTCCTGTGTGAAGAAAGAGGAAGTGCAGGAGTTAGGAAAGGCACCCCCACAGGAGGCAAGGCCTGGACTATAGGAGAAGCGGCCTCAGGCCTGGCCTGGAATGAGCCAAAACCTGGGGCTGCAGGATCAGGAGCCCCACATGCTGCGCTAGGGTGCCAGAGAGGGGTGTTGTCAACAGCTGGGACCCTGGCCATCCTCCAGGGTGCAGCAGGACAAGGATGCCTGGCCTGTGTCACATGCTTGGCAACCCTGATCAGCAGAGCATCACTGGGACCCCCTGTGTCTGGCCCAGGAGTCCGGGAGCTCCTGGTGACTGAAGCTGGAGTGATTTGAACAGGATGAATAATCAGTGAGATAAGTATCCACTGTCTTCACTGACACAAGAACAGACCAAACAAGGGAAGAGAGGTCAGCTGCTCCTTCCAGAGGATTCCAGAGCTAAGGGTGAAGAAATGAGGGAGCGGAAGGTCACCTGAGGCAGAGGACAGTGCATGTGCACAGACTGGCTCCAGACCTGCACTCTGCTGTGGAGGAGCAGCTGCCAGCGTGGCCCAGAGTGACATCAGGTTGGAGGAGTCCCAGGACACCCCTCACCATATGTCAGTGGCACAGGCACCTGGCCTGGCGAAGAAGGGAGAACCACACAGCTGCAGAGTTCTTGCCAGAAATGCCGGCCCTCCTCTCTCTGTCAGTGGAGGAGCGCTGACCTGGTGATGGACCCACCCTCCAAGCAACCAGGCCGTGAAACCCAGGTCATGAAAGAGACACCAGGAGTGGGGCCATCTTTTATCAGGGGGCCTTGGTTTTCTTCCCGCTGAGGTCCCGCAGTCACCCCCTGCTATTCATCCCCTTGAGGGTCCAGCATGCCGAGTGGTGCTCAGCTTTCACTGCGTAGAGGAGACTCTGACCCAGTCAAGCTGCCTCTGCTCTGTCCCCACAGATGGCCATCTTGGATGCTTCCTGATGGAGGCAGGTGACAGAGGCCTCTGCTTCTGTTGTGGAAGATGATGTTTGTCTTGTGCTGTGGCATGTGCTATTTTTGCAACTCTCCTTCAAGTCTAAAATTGGCTAAAAGATCAAACAGGACTCTCTTGCAGTGGGGGGAGATGCCAGATGGAGGGGTCTCGGCATACTAGTTACCACCAACTTTGCATCCTTGTCCCTTGCCCTGCATGTCTCCAGCTGGACCACTCCTACTGATGGAGCCTCATGGAACTGGAGATCAAGTGTCAGCTCCAGGCTGGAGGTCCCCAGGGCCTGTGGCTACCAGCACCATGGGGTATCAGGCTGTTGCCCCCACCACAGGGACAGGATGCTGGGCAGCCCTAGGACCTGAGCACGTAATGCTCCCAGATGGGGCTGGCATGGTCTGTTTCTAGGGAGACCAGCATGGCAGGGGCAGGAAAGGAGACAGGCCCTGAGCAAGGGACCAGGCAGGCATAGGTGGCCCATGCAATCTTCCACACGCTGCCAGCCACAGGGACTGCTGGGAATGAAACTTCTGTCCCCAGGGCACTGGGGAGGGATTGTGCCCAGGAATGGGCTGCCTTTTCTTGGCCTGGGCTGAGGGAGCAGTTGATGGGTGGCCCTAAGAGTGGACTGGACCCTTTGGTAGGTCTAGGGGTTCTGAAGCCCAAGAAGTTTCTGTCCCCACATGATTTGCCCACCTGGCAGGCTGGCGGCACCATGCCCAGCTGCTGTGTCTGGACATCCCAGGCCACGATCATGGTTCTGGGGGAGGCACACAATGCTCCCCCAACAGCTGGAGACGTAGGGGTGGAGTAGAGTCCTTGCCTACCCCTCCCAGGCCCTGCTTTTGGGGTGACCCTGTGACAGGGCCCTACCCCCTCCCGAGGCCTCCTTGCCTCTGCTCAGCCTCAATGGTGGCCTTTCACGGGCCAGACAATGCCTGCGCTGTCAGGGGAGGCATGGCTTTCTGCCCACAGTTTGGCCAGGTCCTTGGGGTGCCCCCTCCTGGGCCCCTCTCCGCCTCTGCCTCCCCTTGGCTGATCATGGGCCCTCCGTCTGGGTGTGCCAGGCAGGGACATCCCAGGGTGGCCACCTCCCCCAACCTTAGTCCTGTGTGTTACAGAGCAAACAGGGTGGTAGGGTGGGGCTGTGGCTTCCTGGGTGATGGACACGGGCCTGCCCTGGCTTCAGTTTCCCCAGCTGTGTTGTGGGAAAAGGGGATACTTCAGCCAGGCAGCTTGGGGTTGGTTCTCATGCCTGTTCTGCTGTCCCCAGGTGTCAGGGAGGAGTGGGCACTGATCACAGAGCCTGGGCCGTCCTGCCCTCAGGCCTGTGAGGTGCTAGCACAGTGGACACATCCAGGGTCCTGCTGACCCATGGGACCATCCAGGCCCATCCAGTCCTCTGCTCTGCTCTGTCTATAGAGAGACCTGAGGTCCAAGGAGGGCCAGAGCCAGGATGAGGCAGCAGTGGGGGCTGTGGGACTGCTGATGAGCTCCTGGCTCTGTACCCACTGCAGAGCAGGGAAGTCTCAGGGGCCCTGGCTCTGTGGGGCAGGGCCACATGTTAAGGAGACCTCCGCATCACAGGCAGCTCAGAGGTTGGCCTGCAATGAGGCTCCAGCCCTTTGGCCTTCCGCGTGGCTCTGTTCTCCCTGGAACTTAATTCTCACTGCGACATCCCTGCAGGCAAGTGGCATAGTGGCCCTCCCCTGCCCCACATCCTCTGAAGAGCGTGGCTCCCTGGTTGTAGCATCCTCTGGGGACATGGAAGGGACCTAGAGGTGCTGCCCCAGGCGGCAGAGACAGAGCCTGGGTGGCTGGGCAATGGCAGGGACAGGCAGAGCCCAGCAGCCTCAGACTCAGCCCATGGCTCCGGGAGTCCCCGAGGCGTGGACGCCAACAGCAAGTTCTGGCCTGATCTGAGGTCAGGCAGGAGTTGTAGGAAGCCAGAGGCCAGGTCAGGGGGATAGGGCCTCCCCAGGCACCATGGTTACCTGCCACAGGGGCAGCCCAGCAGCAGGAGAGTTGGAGGGAAAGGGGGACTGGGGGCCACACCAGCCCCTCACCACACGGCCAGCCTCACTGTCGCCCTCAGAGCCAGACTGTGCAGTTGTTTGCCTTGATTTCTAAAATACCATGTGCAATTTATATACATGGGGTGTGATTTACATATACTTTGCATATCCTATTTAGAGTACAGTTCTGGCAGCAGACAAATGTAGACACAGAACCCCAGCATTTCCCACAAACCCTGCAGAGCCCTCCCCACTGGACTCCTGTCTGCCGCTCCAGGCAGGCTTCTCTTGCTGAGCCCTCAGGTCAGGCTGCAGGGTGGCGTCCATGGCATGAGAGTGCTACTCGGTATCTGTTTCCCAGCTGAGGGACATGAGGCTGGTTCCATTTTGTGCAGATCAAGAGTGAAATCACTGGGAACACTGGTGTGCAGCCACTGTGAGCATGGTCTTCCCTCCTGGATTTTTACCAGTAAGCTTGTGTTTGTGTAGAAACCACCAACCCTATTCCAGCACAGTGATACAGACCTGTAATCTCAGTGCCCAGGAGGCCGAGGCAGGAGGAGTTTGAGTTTGAGTCCAATCAGGGTAACTATCACAAAATACAAAATTTAAAAAGGCTGAGGATATACTTCAGTGTGAAGGGCCTAGGTTCAATCTTCAGTACTGCAAAAAAAGAAACCATCATCCTGCCTTCGAGGACACTGCGCCCTTTCACCCCCGAGGCCCTGCAGGAAGGCCAGGTCCTGGAGTGGCCTGCTGTTCCTGTGCAGGGTGCTTTGTCATGACTGACAACTCGGGGAATCATAGCGAAAGAGGCAGCCCCAGAAGGGAGCGTCAGCGGGTGCCTGGAGTAGGGGTGTGGGGACCTGAGTGTGGCCATTTCCTGACCATGCCTTTCAGCCCCAGGCCAGTCATACTCCCTGAGGCACTGAGAGGTTTGGACACCAGGGTGGGGCCCAGCGAGGGACCGTGGCCAGCACCTTCCGAAAATACTGCAGGAGTTACAGTGCTGAATCGAGGCTCCCGGCGGCTGGCTGTCAGGAAGGGCGAACAGGTGGCCGGCACCTCCTGCCCTGCAGCCTTGAGCCTCGTCTGGACCAGAGGTTCTCCAGCATTCCACACACAGAGCCCCTTGAGGGTGGCAGGGCACGGCGGCAGCCTGAGCCCAGGCCCTGCTCACTCCCTGAGGTGCTGCTGCCACCTTCTGGGCACTATGGGTGTAGCAGGGCAAGGGGCTGGCATAACTAGGCTAGAGGGCTGGCCCAGTGGCTGGGAGCTGAGGGGACCGAGGGCTGGGTCCTCGGGTCTGCACCCTTGATTTATTTACCTGTAGGATGGGTTTTTTACAACAGGATGTGCCTCAGGGACTCTGGTCACGAGATAGTGTGTCAAGCATCTTCTAGGCCCTGCCATCTGTGGAACCAGGTGGTGCTCCTGGGGCCATGGTTACTCCCAAACTCCCTAGCGTCAGTGCACAGCCAGTTAAGCACTGTCCTGAGTGCTGGATCCCCACACTGAAGAAGCCAACTGAGCTTCTCATCCTTGCCTGAGCTAGGTGCTCATTTAGTCAGTCCATAAACATTCCAAGTTGGCTCAACTCGAACTCAAACTCCAGGACATTTGGTGGCCGGGGGTGTGGGGGATACAGAAGCATGTCAGCCTCTCCATGGGCTTCAGAGGTGCTGGGTCCCCTGAGTCACGTGGGGAGGGTGCGGGCTGTGTCTGGCTATGTTCTGAGACAGGCGAGGGCTGGCCTCCAGGGCGCCAGCTGCTGCTTCCCGACCCCAGGTTGCCACCTCCTCCCAGCCATGTGTATGTCAGACAGAGGAGAAAATAGCACCTGCTCTCTGGCATCAGGGCTAAGTGGCGCCAGAAATGTGGCCCTGTGGCTGCCAGGCAGTGACGATGACGCAGGCCCCCCACTCATCTTGGCCGAGGTCTCCCCACGTCCCTCAGTGACACCTTGCGGGCAGTAGGACCGTGGCTCCGAGGAGGCGTGGAGGGAGGTGGAAAGGCCTCCACCCAGGGAACGCAAGAGGGAGCCACAGGTCTCCCCGGAGGTCTGGGAGAGGAAGGAGCAGCCCTGGAATAAAGTAGGTGGAGGCCTGGGATACCATGGGGTGATGGGACAGAAGCAGGGGGCTGAGGCCTCTCCTGTCCCTCCTCCCTGTGTCTGCACAGCCTCCTGCTGCCGGAGAGGGGGCAGCCAGCCTGGCACCTGAGGGTGGTCACCACAGCAGGACGGACCTACCCAGCCCACCAGCTGGCAGAGGGTACCCATTCCCTCCTGAAGTGGGGCTGTGACCTGGACCTGCCCCCCCCTCTGACGCCGTGTCCACTCTCTCAGGGTACCGCGAGGGCCTTCTCTGGAAGCGAGGCCGGGACAACGGGCAGTTTTTAAGCCGGAAGTTTGTGCTGACAGAGCGAGAAGGGGCCCTGAAGTATTTCAACAAAAATGATGTAAGCAGGCACAGGGGCGGGGTGTCCTGGGGCCTCCTTCATCTCCACTCAGCACGCTGGACGTCGGTCCCTGGATGAACCATCCAGGGCACACTCCACTTTGGAGGAGCCTCCCCACTGCCCACTTCTTGGACCATGTGATGCTGTGATGCAGTAAACAGTCGCTCCCTGAGGGGACATGCAAGCCCAGGGCAGCCAGAGGACAACAGCTTGGTTGTGTCTCCCCAGCCAGCACACACTGGGGGCCCTGGCCCAGCTTCTCAACCAGGCTATGCACTTCAGGCCCCAGCTCAGGCTGGCGGTGGAGGTGGTGACCTCCGGTGGCCTGGTCAGATGCACAGATGTGAGCCCTGCTCTGCCACACCTGCCCCGCAAAGGGGCATCCCAGCCATCCTGGGGCCACACAGCCTGTCCTCAGCAGGGCTTGCTTGTGTTGATGCCCTTAATGTAGGACCCTTGGTGCAAGAAGGGGCCACCCCCTGGGGTCAGGAGTTCTGTCTGGGTACCCCAGGGCCTTGTTCTAGGTCCTCCATTCTTTCAGTGTCCATCAAGAACATCCTGGATCCCAGTGCCATACTGGGTGACGACAGAGCCTTGGGCCTCACGTACCCACCCTGGCCTTGGTATTGAGTGGGTTGCTGGCACCTGTGCCCTCTCCCAGGTCCACAGTGGCCAGGCAGCACCATGATTTCAGGTCTAGCAGGAAAGGGGTGGGAGAACCCTTGTCATACGGGCCCCTGGAGCAGCAGGACCCCAGAGAACCCCACGCATGAGGGATAATGATCTGGGTGGGACGAGGAGACCACATTGGCTGGGCAGAAGGGACTCTGTCTCTGGGCCTGGCTCTGTGTCCCTTCGGACCTCAGGGCCACACTACAAGCAGCACACTGGTCAGAGAACCCTAGCCAGGGCTCTACAGAAGGTGGGCAGAGGGCATGGGGTGGGGACAGAGCCCAGAGATGGAGGTGACCTCATGGGGCCATTTAGTCTCCTCACCCCCAGGGAGGGAGGGCTATTTGCTTACAGGAAACTGGAGTTCAGCGAGGTTCAGTGATGCCCCTGGTGCACTGCCAGTGGCCACGGTGCCCGTCATGCCTTCAGCCTGGCCAGCGGCCCCTGCTCCTCTGGGCTCAGAATTACCCTGTTTTGCAGGCCAAGGAGCCCAAGGCCATCATGAAGATCGAGCACCTGAATGCAACCTTCCAGCCAGCTAAGATTGGCCACCCCCATGGCCTGCAGGTCACCTACCTGAAGGACAATAGCACTCGCAACATCTTTGTCTACCACGAGGATGGGAAGGTAGGCGTGGGTACAGGCCTGACCCAGTGGGTTCTCACCCCAGGGCCCTGTCTTATGGCTGCCCGCCAGCATCTGTGGGGTGTAAGAGGGTGCCCCCAGTGCCCAGGCGCCCGACAGGCCCCCCCTGCACCACGGAGGACCCAGACTAGGGCTGAGCTCTGTGTGGCTTACTTTTGCTGTTTTCCGGAACATGGTTCAGTTAGGTCTGCTGTGGTGGCCTCTGAGCCACGTGACCCTTGCTGAGGTCAGGAGTGTTTTTTTGAACAAGTACTCCCTCTTCTCTCCTGAGTGCTATCAGTCAGAAGTTGGTGCTTAGTTCTTATATTCATTTGTCTTCTTTTCTCCAGTTTCTCTTTACTACCTGGAAAATTCCTTCCGAGTTTGTCCTGATTGTTCTGCTGTTAAACTTCCACTTTTTTTGTTTTTTGTTTTTTTGAGACAGTCTCATTACATAGTCAAGGCTAGCCTTGAATTCACCATGTAGCCCAGGTTGGCCGTCAACTTGCAATCCTCCTGCCTCAGCCTCCCAAGTATCACAGGCACACACCACCACTCCGCTTGAACTTTTACCTTTACAGAGTTGTTTCGGTGCTCAGGTAGTTCCTGTTTCAGTGCTGCTCTTGTTTCATGATTAATGCTCTTCTTCGAGGGTTTATCTCTGAAAAGCATCTTAGTTTTTTAGCTGCTGGTTCTGTTTGGCTCGCTGTCTTCACTGTGCAATACCTCCCTGCCATTCTGGGGCAGACAAGACACCAGCCCTGCACCAGAGCTGGGGAACAGGCATCGATGTTACTCAGCCCTTCTGCTTGGCACCCCCATTTCCATGCCTTCCCACTAGCTGCCCTGGGTCTCCTCCGTCTCCAGTTAGTTCGGCCTTGAACAGACACCGGTGGGTCATGGTGTGAGTGGCTGTCGGCTTCACCCCGAGGCCTCTGCCCTCACTCTCCTGAGGGCAGCTGCAGCCCAGACAAGTAGGGCTCTGTGTCTGTGAGGTACAGGCTCTGTGCAGGCTGGGGCCTGTGTCCCTTCCTCTAAGCACAGCAGTGGCCAGGGGTCTTGTTGACATGCTGTGGTCTGGAGAAGGCTGTGGGCAGGGTGGGGATGTCAACTGATACCCACTAAGGAAGGCAGCACTGTGCCCAAGTGGAAGATGGGGGCTGCATCCAGGCTGAGGAGAGCACCTGCCTTCTTCTTGGGGTCCTGTGGATCTGGGCCTGGTTTGAATGCAGGAGCAAGGGGCACTGGGTGAGCTGGGGCTGGGGCAGAATCTGTGTTCCTCAGGCCACCTGGCCTGTGCAGCTCGGACACTTTGGGACCAGGCAGGAAGGGACCAGAGAGGGCTGTGTCTGTCCTTTAAGGTGAGGAAGCCACAAGGTGATGGCTGAGGCCAGGTGAGGTGGCAGGCAGTGAGAGGCCAGCATGGTGGGTCTGCAGCACAGGGCGAGTGGGTAGCCGGGACCCCAGGCAGGGCTCAGGGTGGCAGCCCAGGTGCTGACAGTGATGGCCAGGGTGTTGCCGGCCAGCAGGGCGTGTGCTGGCAGACACAGCATTGAAATGCCAGGGTGGGGGTCCCTCCATGGGGACTAGGGGCTCTGGGCTATGACCTGTGAGGAGAGACAGACCTAGATAGGCAACTGGGTCTGGGAAAGGGACAATCAGGGCTGCTGCCAGGCCAAGCCATGTACAAGCAAAGGCCAGCCAGGGCCACTGCAGCAACCCTGCCCACGACCCAGTCTTGCCCTTGGACCATCTTGTTGTGGAGGCCTGGTAGCCTGTCCTCCACAGCCCTGTGCCAAGCTGGTCTGGAGAGACAGGAGAGCCCATGGCTCACAAAGCCTTCTGTCCCCAGGAGATGGTGGACTGGTTCAATGCGCTGCGGGCTGCCCGCTTCCACTATCTGCAGGTGGCCTTTCCGGGGGCCAGTGATCTGGACGTGAGTGGCTGCCCTGAGGTCATGGTGTGGGGGTGTGAACATCTCAGCCCTTGTGCCCCTAGGTTAGGGTGGGGTGACCAAGGACACACATGGCCCTACCTGTCCCCAAAGTGACCACAGCCACCCTCACTGCAGTGGACAGAAAGGATGGGCTGGGACAGGACTCAGGTGGGCAGTGGGGCAGGGCAAAAAAGCAGCAGAGCAGGGATGGAGCATGGCTAGGGGTGCGTTTCCCTGACCCGGGGCGGGGGGATTGGGCCCAACTTCCATAGGGACAGGCCGGATGCCCCCCACCCTGTCTGACCACTCAGTCTCCCCAGCTGGTGCCGAAGCTGTCCCGAAACTACCTGAAGGAAGGCTACATGGAGAAGACAGGTCCCAAGGTGGGTCTGAAAGGGTGGTTAGGCTGCCCAGGCCACACCCAGGTCCACCATCTTCCTACCTGTTTCTGGGGTGGGGCTGCAGGCCACAATTGGCTTGGGGCAAGGTGCAGAGAGCACAGTGCGGCATGGGCTGGAGCACCAGTGTCCTCCCAGCTGCCGTACTGAATGGCCAAGCCCCGGGTGGGTCCCCATAGGTGCCTGGCCAGCAGGGACCACAGCCCTGGCTGCCCTTCCCTTTGGGGTCCCTTTGGCCCATAGCCGGGGCACCTACTCCTGGGGAGGTTTAGAGTGTGCATCCTGTACCTGGGGACACTCGATACTGGCCACCCCCACTGTGCAGCTGGTGGCACACAGAGCCGGCACATGGAGCGTGGCCCAGCAACGTGAGCAAGGGAGCAACGGCTCCACCTCCCAGAGTGAGCTGTGGCCAGTTGGGCAGGGCCATCTCACCTGGCCAGCTGGTCACCTGCCTTTCAAACCACAGCAAACGGAGGGCTTCCGGAAGCGCTGGTTCACCATGGATGACCGGAGGCTCATGTACTTCAAAGACCCCCTGGTAAGGTCTGCCCACCCCCCGCAGGAAGATGTAGGTCAGCAATTTTGCTGCTGAGGGGGGCGCCCAGGGTCCTGGCCTCAGGCTACACCCAGTTCTGAGGACAGCAGGGAGTGGAGAGGTAGCCCTAGGGACCTGCCAGGTCCCCTTTCTGCCCATGTGGACTGGGCCCTAGGAACAGGAGGTGCCCAGCCTGAGCTCCAGCCTGGCCCCTGCAGGATGCCTTCGCCCGAGGGGAGGTCTTCATCGGCAGCAAGGAGAGCGGCTACACGGTGCTGGAGGGGCTCCCGCCTTCCACCCAGGGCTACCACTGGCCACATGGCATCACCATTGTCACACCTGACCGCAAGTTCCTGTTCACCTGTGAAACAGAGGCTGACCGGAAGGAGTGGGTGGAGGCCTTCCAAAAAGTGGTGGATAGGCCTATGCTGCCCCAGGAGTACGCAGGTGAGGGCAGGTGTGGGGAGGCTGTGACTGTACCCTGCGGCTGGTTTCCTGTGCTGGATGGGGGCCAGGCAGGTAGCTTGGGAGAGCCTGGGCGAGTGGCCACCCTGACTCAGGGATATTGTCTCCTTCTGCAGTGGAAGCCCACTTCAAGCATAAGCCCTAGCAAGAGACATCCACGGCCTGAGGACCCTGGACTCACATGACTGGCTGGCAAGGACATGGCCAGCTGCCCTAGCCAGCCCTGCTCCTCGGAGCAGCAGAGCATGGCCAGGTAGGGCCTGAGCTTTGGCCACTAGGAAGTGAGTCTCTGGAACCTCCCAGCAGGCGACCTCGGCCACGTCAAGTTGCTGCTGATCATGCCTGGCCGATCCACACCCTTCCTTGCCCACACCCCTGTCAGGGCAGCTCCACTAACTCCGCGCTCCCAACCTAGCCAGAGGTTATGCCAGGCCTTGGAATGGGACCTCAGCTAGGCTGCTGGGGACTAGGGTCTGCAGCATGCCTCCCTCCCTCTTCCCCACCTCAACAAGTATTTATTGAGCGCCTGCTGTGGCAGTCACAGGTCCCCCAGGGATTGTGTGTACACAGGTTCTGGTCCTGCTGGCTGGGAAGCTCGCTCCTGGGCATCTACCCTGCGGCAGGAGGGCCAGAGACTCAACTGGGGCTATGCCAGGGTATCTGGGTGTCCAGCTTGGTGCTTGGCCTCGCCAGGGACCCATGTCCACCAGCCCTGGCCTTGCGGTCTTTGAGCCCTTTAGGATGATGGCCCCCCCCAGGGGTGGGGCACCCCTGCAGCCTGGCTCCCCCAGCTGGGCCCTGCTTGCTGCTGGCAGGCCAGTAGTTAAAGCCACCCTGTATTTATTTCTCACCTGATCTCCTTCCGTGCTGCGTCCTGATCACCCAGGATGGCCAGGGTGGAGCGTGCAGTGGGGACGCACCTGCCCTAGGGGAGTTGGGAGAAGTCTCCTGAACTGGTGTCTGTGCCTGCGTCACGTCCTGTAATAAAGTGTGGCTCTGGCATGGTCCCTTCTGTGTGTAGGTGGGGTAGGGGACAAATTGGCAGCTTCCACCTGAGTAGAATGGGGCAGACTACCATGACAGGCCTGTGTTTCCTGGGCCTGAGCTAGGGGGGCCCCTACCCATCATGTAGGAGGAGCTGCAACCAAGGAAGCGGCAGCCCCCAAGGTGCATCTACCTTACCACTCCAGTGCCCACACTGGCCCTATTTCTAGGACTATGACAGGGGTCGTGGGCTGTCCTTTCCTGGCAGACTCCTGAGACTCCAAGAGTCTCAGGCAAGGTCTGCAGCCTGGATCCAGAGCCCAGAGGGCGGGTGGAGTGGGGGGAGACACAGATGCCCTGCAGACAGCTTGGGCTCCTAGGCCCTCTTGTGTCCTCCTACTTCTCAGTGGGGAAACAGGCCCTGGGGAAGTAGAGGTCACACAATCCTATCTGGGGTCCCCAAGGTGTCTGCCCTTGTGATTACATCAGCAGGAACCTACTGCTCCTCCAGCCCTGAGAGTGGCTGGGGTTCACCTGGGGCAGTGCTCACCCAGTCAGCTGGCTGTAGCTTCTGCAGACACCAACCAGGTTCTCAGATGCAGAGTCCTAGGTCAGAAACCAGACCACACAACCGCAGGGCCAGCGCTGCCACAGCCCCTGTGGGCCAACCCAGACATCCCCACTATGGACATGCGCTGTGCAGGCATTGTGTCTGCCGTGTGTTCATGTGTGCACAGGAACCTGTGTTTACCTGGCGCTGGCAACATTTTTAGAAGAAGCCACAGAACAAGTCTGTAACGGTTGCGGATGAAGTTCTCAGAGGAGGCCAGAAACCACAGCCCCTGCAAGGGCGTCACTGGGTCCTGGGCCCATGCCCTCAGCAGGGGACACGGCACTGCGGTCTGGACCGGGGCCTAGAGACCATGCCATCTCCCTGCCACATGGTCACGAGCACACCAGTGCCACAATTAACTTGGCACTTCACCTGGATACATCCTGAGGTTTGTGGGAGGACACCGCAAGGGGCGTGCAGAAAGGCCAGTTCCCACTGGACTCTGGCTTTTCTGTGTTCACCTAAGGTCAATCCTGTGTGTGTATAAACAAAATTGGATTTCTGCTTAAATTGATCCTCAATACATCAACTGTGGGATCTCAGTCATGGATTCAAAACCAGCATCTCAGCAGAATGGAGTGCTCCAGCCTGGGTCTGGGGGACTCTGCCTAGCTCCTTCCACAGCTATTCCCCAGCTGTCCCCGTCCCCTTCAGGGTGTCAGAGAAGCCCTGGCCCCATGGGAGTATGGCAGTGACAGTGGCCTGCCCTCTGAAGCTGTGACACACACTAGCTGGCACATTTGATTTCAATAAAATTACATGTTTATTTCTAAAATCACAACCAAGTGATTTCTGCCATCTTCCCGACAGTGTCACACTGTCTACACTTGTGCAGTCTGACAGACCCACATGAGCAGCACAGCACACACTTCCTCCTGGGGCTCAGCCACACCCCAGGACCTGAGGTTCTGGGCCTCCCCCAGAGCGAGGCAGGACTGGGCAGCAGAAGTGCCACTGCTGCCCCCACCCACCTGGGCCCACAGTCGGGCCGGGCCAGCCCCAGCTCACCAGAAAGGATCAGTGCTGCACAGGCCAGTACAAAGGATTTATTTATACACAACATTGACACAAGCCTCCCTTTAAATTCGATTTTTACAGTAAACGTATATTTCCCTCCTTCCCATGCATGGTCACTGTGTATTAATCTACAACTCTTATTTTAATTGTGAAAAAATAAAGTGTTGCCCTTTATAATTATACTGGTAATGTGGAATATTATCAGTGATAAAGGACAGATTTGCTCATTCCTGGTTATTTGGTTAACACCTAAAATGTTAGGTTAGAGAAACCCATCACCCAATAAAAATAAATACTGCATCATGGAGGGCACGTGCTGCGGCATCCCTTTCCAAAATGACGCTTTGGGATGTGCAGCCTGGCACCCAGGGGCCAGCAGGGCTTTGGCTCTGGACTTGCACAGAGGAGCCTTGCCGGCCACACGGGGCACAGGGGCAGGGGGCACAGCCTGGAGGACCAGTGGGCATGGGCTGGCCCCACAGCTCATGCATTCCAACAGGAAGAGGGACACCATGACTACAAAATGACCCCATTTTTTGAAACCAAAATATAAACAAGAAACTGCTCTCACTTGTGAGGCCACAGAAGGCTCAGCTCAGTCCACATCTGGTGGCCACTGCTTCCTGGCCCACACCATGGGCTGCGCTGGACACCAGGTCGCCGGCCCTACAGCCCTCCCCAAGGAACCAGAGACAAGGACGGCAGAGGGAGGCGCAGCAGGGCCTGTGCTTTATTGTGGATCGAGCTGAGGAGACACAGTTGGCTGCAGGAGCCTTGCGTTGCATCCCAGCCACACAGCGCCAGGCCACCGTGCAGCGCTCCACCACCTTCATAAATAGGGACAGACACTGCAGGGCAGCCCCTGCCAACTGCAGCGCAGGAGCCGCCAGGTATGAGCAGCCACCTCCCAGGCCTTGAGCCTGAAGCCACCTGGGCAGCACCGACCGGGCATCTCTACGTGGGCCGAGCAGCTCAGTCCAGCTCGATGGGGCTGCTGTCGTCCTGGCTCTCCTCCCCCTCCTCCTGCTCTGAGGAGCCCATGAGGCTGCTCAGCAGGTTTCCTGGAGGGAGACAGCGCAACACGGATCAGGAGCCGACCCACAGAACCCACCGTCTCACGGGGGCTGGGGGTGCACGCAGAATGAGCACAGCCCCCAACCCCTGATGCTGCAGACGGAACACCAGCACCATTCCCACTGCCCCCGAGCAGCTATCACTACTGCCACTGACACTATGTGATGCCTCGCCAGGGGCAACTCCTTATAAATACAAACGCATACAGGGCTGCAGTATGGCTCTCCAGGCAACTGCGGGCCACACAGAATCCTGCTTCACCCCATCTGCACCTCACCCTGTGCACATAATCCAGCTCTGCTGGGAAAGAAACAAACTGGGAGAGTCAGGTGACGCTGGAGGCACTGCACTGTCATCCCAAACTGAGATGCAGTGAGCCTGTGGCTCACCCCCTCCACAAGCAAAATCCAGAAGCAAGAGGGAAAAAACCTCCTAACTACATGGAAACAACTGTTAAAGTAACCTCAATACAGAAGTCACACCCTGGAGTACAACCTAGCATTCTCCATCCAAATTACACAGGTGAACAGAGAGCTGAGCAGAGTAATTCCAGCCCTCTGGGAAGCTGAGGCAGGAGGAATCCAAGTTCTCAACCATCCTACGCAATATAGCAAGATACTACCTCAAGACAAAAAATTAAAAAGGACTAGGGGCATAATTAATCCTCAGTATCACCCAAAAACAAAGCAAAAAATCTAACAAACCAAAACCCCACAACTAAAAAAACCACACCTAGCCAGCCTCAAGCCCCCAGGTATAGGTCTGACAGTGACACACGGGAGCACTGCCTGTCAAAACATAAAGGCTGAGTGTAGAGCCATGCCACGCCTTGTGCTCCACCAAAGAACAGCACAGGGTATAGCCACGGACACCACCTGGTGCCGTGGAGTGAAACACTCAAGATGCACAGATTATAAGCCATCCTTGCTCCAAGGACCACGCTGGCTGCTAGAACGAGACGCCTGCACTCAGCTCAGACCCCCAACCCAGGGCACCCAGTAGATCAGACCCAAGCTGAGACCTGACCTCCATGGTGGCCCCAGGAGAGGGCATCTGGAAGGTGACTCAATTTAGGGGAATCCCCAGTGGCCCTCCAGGTGGCTAGAGGGAGTGGGAGCCCATGAGCTCACCTAGCAAGCCTCCGTAAGAAGATGTCTGCTTGGGCGGCACACCGAAGAACAGCTGTCCTATCCTGTCCAGGTACTGCAAGAGGGCAGCAGTGGTCAGTGAGTGGAGGTGGAGTGCGCTGCCAAGGGTTGGGGTGGGCTGCCCATGGGCTGAGGACCCTCCTCTCTGTTGTTGCCCCATCCCTTGCCTAGCCCAGTAGCGAGAACCCTCACCTCGTTGTACATCGGGTCCCTCCGGAGGGACGGCTGGTACTGCTCACACAGTACTGTGAACACTGCCAGCTTGCCACTGCAACAGGATGGGGACAGAGACGTGGTGCTGTGAACAGTGCAGAACCACACTCGCCCTCTGGCACACACAGTCTCTCTGTCTCACACACCTGCAAACAGTGCCAGACGCCCGTGCTAACCTGGCCGCAGCACTCAGTGCCTGATGGACACTCACCCATCCACAGCCAAGAGCAGGAACCAGATGAAATTGAGCAGGGGCTGAACGAACGGGGGACCATCCTCAATCGACGGGTGCTTCTGCGTGTATGTTGTGAAGACTACCAACGCACTGTTTTTGTTTTTTAAACAAAGAAACCTGGAAATCAGAATATTCTAGTGGGCACCATGCTGATTGATTTGGGTCCTAGAGATGCTCACATGAACACTGACCCCTCAAGTCCCTGCAGGCATGGAGGGCCTCAGTCAGCAGTCGCACCTGTGCAGGCCCACATAGGGCTCTCAGGGCTGCCAAGGTCCAGGAGGCCTGTGCCCCTCACAGGGATGGTAAGGTCACGATCTTTACAACTCACGGGAGCAGAACTCAACTTGGAAAAGAAATGTGGTTTGCTGAAGGTTAACAGCACACCAGCCCACAGCATCTTCCTCAGCCCTGCACCCATCAGCCTATACAGGACTGGCACAGGGGGCTGGCCAGCACCCAGCTCAGTCCAGGGGAGGAATGGCTGCTCCACATGTGGAAAAGCCAGGTCAAGGTCCCTTTGGGTTAAGAGGTGGGTTTTTGTTTGGTACTACTGGTGACTGAACTCAGGGTCTTCACACTAAGCTACATCCTTAGCCCATTATTTTTTTTTAATTTTTAAATGTTTGGTACTGGGAATCAAACTCACGACCTTGTGCTTACAAGGCAAGTGCTTAAGCCACTGAGCTAAATCCCCAGCTCTCAGCCTATTCTTGAGACAGGGTCTTGCAAAGTTGTCCAGGATAGGCTCAGACTCAGATTTATGATCCTCCTGCTTCAGCCTCCCACAGTGCTAGGATTACAGGCATGCGCCACTATGTCCAGCTGCTTTTCTTTGAAGTCACAGATGTCAGCATCATGGAGGTGCAAGGCTCTGTGACTCCGGGTGCAAATACGTACAGGGCTCTATGCCCCAATACCGGTGTACCCCACTGCTCGCAGGTGATTATAGGAGAACATGCTTGCCTAGCAAGGTGGGGGACAGGGTCAGTCTCTCCAGTGTCCTGTCCCACTACTGCCAAGAATGTGCAAGAAGACTTGTGAGGGGACACGCCCTGAGAGGTCTGTCAACTTGGTACATGTTTCAGTACTTTCAAGGTAGACTGTGAAAAGGAAGTTGGGGATGTGGCAGCCTGGCAAGAGCAGACTACAGAGTGCAGACCTCATCTCCCTGCACAGAACCGTCTGGGCAGACAGCCTGGGGAAAGCACATGGCCCCTTCTTAAAGAGTGGGACACCTGAGCTCTGCCCCCACTCCAGGACCCGCACTTCTCTACCAGTATGGCATGGCAAGGGCACAGGCACTGATGGAAGGCACAGGCCAAACACAGTCACACTGAACCTGAACCTACTGTAGCACGGCCTGGGCCACGAACATGTCCACCTCACTGCGAAAGCCCCGGGCAGTGGAGTACTCCACCAGCATGTTGGCACAGCCCTCGCCATCCGTGGAGTGCAGGAAGTGATACCGAGACTCACAGTAGTTCTGTTCTGCAAAGGAGCGAGAAGGAAATACAAACACAGACACGTGGTAAAAATAAGGTCGCAGAGATGCAAAAGGCTCCACCTTTCCTGATGTTCCCCTATTGCTTCCCTACCTTGCTAAGAGACAGATAAGGCAATCTGCTGCAATGTGCTGCTCATGCCAATCACCAGCTGTCTTGACCTCAAAGACCAAATAGTGGAACAGGGGGAAGAATTTCAGCCACCAGAGACCTCTTCTCTGCAAGCTGAGGGAGGCTGCATGTCAACCAACACCAGGGGCAGAACTGGAAGGAACAGCTGAGCACATCTAACATGTGACTGATCTGATTACTCACATGGGACTCTGAGGAGCGGTGCTTCTGTCTTGCTGTGAAGACTTGTTAGTCTTCACACTCGAAACTGAGCAACACCATACCTTATTAGCAACTGCATGCAAAATCCTAAGACATGGACCAACCCTATGAGCACTGTGAATCTCAACAGCAGCAAGGATGAGCCTGGGCTGGTTATTTCTCCTATCAGCCCCGAAGTCAGGAAACACTACTGAGAGTCATCATCCCATTCTATCAGGCAAAGACAGGTGCAGGCTCCACACAAGCCCTCAAAGCCTACACCCTCTCCTCCTGCCTGAGGCTTTGCCTCAGCCAAGGCCCAGACAGCTCTATGACTGCATCACCCACTGCCATGTTTTGGCATCAAAGGGCATTACCCTGCCCAGGAAGCACCCCTTCCCTTACCTAGGAGGCCTCTCCCCTGATATCCTAGTAGCTCCTTCCCTTACTCAAGGGCACTTAGATGCTGGGCAGTCATAATATGTCATTTGTTGTACTGCACACCCCAAAATTAACCTTTTGGTTTCTGGGTATCTACATGAGGAAGAACCACAGGGCACAACTATGCCATAGCCTCATCCAGGCAGTTGCAAGGGTGTCTTAAGAGCACCCAGGCAAGTAGGAACACCCATGGTGCCAGGGTGGAGAAGCACACCCAGGTAGTCTCCTTCCCAGTGAGTGCCAAGGATGCCCCACAGCACAACCCTGACCCAAGGAAGCCATGACTCGGGATGGTCCCACTGCACAGGTTGTACCTACCCAAACTGGATGTGGTCTCCTGCCCTGCGGAGCTCCCTGTGCTCACAGCCAGGAGTCCTGGCTCAACTGGCAGCCTGCTTGCTCTCAGAGACGATGTTTGAGGGGCCATGACGAGGCTGAGGAACTGGCTCAGAGAGCTGGTGAAGGCAGAGGCCCTGGTGGCCATGTGCCCCCACCCTGGGGCACTATAGGAAGGCCATAAGCCCAGTGGGGGCCTGCACAGAGCACCTCCCTGTACCAGGACCTACTGTTCTCCCCACTCATGTAGTTGTGGCTGAAAGAGCACACCAGTGCCTGTGAGGAAGGGAGGGACAGCACCTAGAGTGCACTGTCCCTCCACCTGCTGTGTCCCCACCACAGGAGTCCCCACCCTGAGGAAGCCAGCAGGCAGGGCAAGGCAAGTCTCTGTATCACCAGGGCTGGTGGCTTGCTAGGGACCAAGACTGTCAGCCTGGTGGACCCCTGGATGGCTGACTTTGGGAATAGCAGATGCTGATCCTGACAGCCACCTGTCTCACCACTGCTGGCTCTAGAAGCTGCTGTCACATAGCCAGCCTGGCTCATTTCTGGAGGGAAGCCATTCAGGATTCCTGAGGCTCCCAGAGCAAGAGATGCCAGTGGCCTGCAGGCCTACTATGAATGTCCACTGCTGCCCGGTCACCACTGCTTTCCCTCCCTGTGCTCTTGTACCATGCACTTTAGGCTGGACAGTCCATCAGGCTGACAGCTGTAGGCAAAGGCCTGTTGAGGAGTGAGCACGCCAACCTTTCTAGTGCCAGGCAGGCTCCAACACCTTACAGTGTTCAGAAGGCTACTGAGAATGAAGCTTTTTCAACCCTGTTCATCATATCATTCCAGGCACAAAGAATATCTGTTTAACACATCTTCCTCTACCAGGCACAGACTCAGAGCTGAGCACACTGAGCCCACCCATGAAATAGGACACCCATGATCCTATCCTATTGGCTGAATGATCTCACAAATGCTTCATCAGCAAATGAGGTACTAAGGAAAAACCTGAAGGAAGATGCCATTAGAAGGCTGGCCTAGGCTGGGCGAGAGGGCTGTAGGGTATAAGCAACTTATGCCATTTCATAAAACTGCAAAAATGTCTGCTGTGCCCACTGAGGAAAGCTGATCTACATCAGCACAGGCAGCCTGTTCTCGTGAACTGGGTGGGGTCCTGATGATGCACAGAGGGGCCCTGGGGAGCCCAGGGAGGATGGCTGCTGGCTTGTGATGGCAAACGACCCTGCTGTCCCCACACACCTCCGGATGCCCAGGCCTACCTTTCCACAGTGTGAGGGCCAGCAGCTGGTGGAGCCGGGGATGGCCCAGTTTCCCAGATCCTCCACTGGACCACTTAAGGGCTCTGGACACAAATGCCACTCGCTCCGGAGAATTTGGGTCCATCAAACTGAACACTTTAGCCAGGTTTTCTGAAAGTCACACAGACAGACTCTCAGCAGAGGAACCAGTGGGAGCCACCTGGGGATGGCAGCTAGGCTAGGGTTCAGAGTAGCAGAGGCCAACTGAGGGCTCTCCTCTTCCAGTGGGCAGCTCACACAATGGGCCAGACCTCCTCACCAGCCAGCTGGCCAGCAGATGTTTGTCAGAGCACAGGAAGGTCAACTAATGTTAGTGCAGAGGCTCCTGTGCTGGGAGGCGACAGCATCACCTCACCCCACCCCACCCTCAAAGCATGGCAGGTCCTGCCTTGGTGCCCATGTGCTCCGTGCACCAGGAGCAAATGGAGTGACGTGACTTCAGGATCTGCAGGACAGTCACAAGAAGACGCTCCTGTGTGACTACACACCAAGCAGTGGTGCCTCACCCAGCAGCTCATCAGCCACATCCACTTCTGCCTTCTCCAGGGACTCCAGGACCAGCATGGATAAGTCTGCCGCACTGTTTTGCTGTACAACATGTAAAAACAGGAGTCGCCCAGTTAGAAACAGTTAGAAATGAAGGCCAACAGTCGGGACACAGCTGGCAGAAACTTGTTCTGCAAATAGAAGCTGGGAACACACCTGTTGCCCAGCCCAGGAGCAAACAAATGGAAAGGGCTCTTCCTACTTAGGCATATACACACTGAGCCCCATGCCAGAGAGCATGAAGGACCCCCTAGCACGACAGAGCTCAAGTGACAGGCCCTTGAGAGCAAAGCATCTGCTGTGGGAGTTCAAGCACCCTCTGCCACCAGTGGCCACGGCAGGGACACCCCGATGTCCTATACCAGGCCTTTCTTTGGTCACTCCCACCTCAGTTTCCCCAGAATTGAAGGACCGACGGAAGGGCCGAAGCACTTACCTGGCCGTGACTGAAGAACAGCAATGCTCCTGAGTACATGAGCTCTCGGGCTTCCGCATGTTTGCTCTGAGACATGTATCTGTAAGAGGGAGAGGGTGAGCAGGGAGCCCAGGACACACAGCCATGTGGAAGATTAACCCTGGGGCAAGGCGCTGTGAAAGTGAGCACTCCCAGGAATGTCACTGGCCTCATCATGGAGGTGGAAATTGAGGTATTCCAAAGGGACAGGAGTCACCACCAGGCAGGCCCTCACCAAAGCCAGAACCTTCCCACTGGCTCATCCTGTGGCCTCCAGTCCAGCCCCTCTCACCCAACAACCCTGTGGGAGCCTCTGGATGTCTCTGGATACATAGGTCCTGCTGTCAGTGGGCTCAGGCACACCTGTACCCAACAGGCCTGGAGCCTCCTGGGAACCACTCCCAAGTTTCAGAAGCAGAGACCTGAAGACTACACAGGCGGGTGCTCTGTGGAGAGCAACAGAGGCTGATGTCTCTGTCTGGGAGCTGAAGTGGAGTTCCATGATAGGGTCCAACAAAGACAATGACGTGTGACTTTACCAGCTTGCCCCACTAGGCTCAGCCCCTGGGCCAGTGCCCCCCAGAACTGCCCCAACATGCTCCACCTGTCCCCATGTGTGGTCCTCTGTGCTGTGCGAACACTGCCTGTAAGAAGAGTGGGAGGCAGGTGTAGTTCTGCACACCCAAAGTATGATGGCCACTTGGTCAAGTGGGCCCAGTACACCTTCCTTCACGGCCAGTGGCAGCATCTTGTCATCATCAGAGAACACTATGCCACTGAGTAACCTCTGCCTCTAAGCCCAGACTCCTGGATAAGCTGTGCCAGGAGCAAATGTGGAAGAGCATCTTGCAGTAACAAGGGACAGACATGGCAGACCATGATGCCAACACACATGCAGAGAAGGCCCAAAACAATGCTTCACCACACAGGGGACACAGGTCCCCAAAAGGGGATCCCATGTTGTGGCTGCTGGAGTGGGGCCAGCTGACAAAAGCCTACACAGAGAAGGAAGCCACCAGTCAGCCTGCAGGTCACAGGCTCCTTGGGTCCTGTCAGTTTGTTCTCAAGGGTGCTCAGACACCAAGGGTGGCCCCCCAAGGTGTCATCTGATGTGAAGAGGAATGTAAGCTGCCTTGTCTTGGCTCTGCCATGGAGCTGGTGTCGAGCGCTGTCTCAGGTTATGCTGGCAAACATAACCTTCACTCAGAGGGACATGGCCTCACATGTACTCTTGTGAACACAGACCCATATGCATTTATGCCCAGGGATAAGCACTGGTTTGGTTCTGCTCATGTACAACACCCAAGTAGCCTAGATTCTCTCAGGCTTAGCGAGAAACAACCTCTTACAATTTCAAAGAAAAACTGCTTCTTGAGAGAGACAGATGAACCAATTTTCTGGAACATGGAAACCTGCCTCCCAGAGGAGTGCCAGGGATCACAGCAGCATGCCCTCAGCCAGGCCTGGGCCAGTGAGGCCCACTGTCAGGGCCCACAGTCCTATAACCAGCACTCTTCATCACAGCTTCACACATGCTGGTCTCTACCTTGTCAGAATCACCCATGCCAGATCAAGAAAAGACAAGTGGCTCAGGCAATGAAGAAAACAAACTTCTTTTTCCATTAGAGCGTTCTAGGAGCTGGGAAGGATTTTCAATTCTGGGTGATTATGCAGGATGGTGTCTTCCAGACCAAGAGAGAGCTGAGAGGCACTGACCTTCCTAGCCATCAAAATAGCCTGCCCTCTGTGTGCTGAGCCATAGTGGACCCCATGAAGGCACTGACCCATCCATAACGTCCGTTCTGCGCATGCTGTGCCGCACTGGATGCAGGGTGGACCTGGACCCATCCACATGACCTATCCACAGGTTGAGCCATGCTGGATGCAGCACAAACCCCAACTCATCCACCACAGCCTCTCTTCCATGTGCTGAGTCACACTGTGCAGGCCCCAGTCCATCCACAAGGCCTGTCTCTCACACACTGAACCACATGAGACACTGTGCAGACATCTGAAAACACCTTTCACACACTGAAATCAGACTTGGCACCAGCTAGCAAAAGACAGCTGAACTGGGTGTATTTTGGTACTGTCAGCTAAAAATGGACCTATGGCAGTTATGTCTTATCTACAGAATAATATGTTTATGCAAATACTTATTTTGGTCCCACTGAAGGAAAAAGAAGAGCTGGGCATGGTGGCACATACCTGTAATCCCAACACTCAGGAGGGTGAAGTAGAAGGATTACCACAACTTCCAGATGCATAGGGAGATCAGGACCAGTCTGAGCTACATAGTGAGATCATTACTCAAATACATAAATAACTAAATAAAAGAATAAATGAGACAGCAAGTAAGCTAACAGAACACAAAAATCAAGCATCAGCACTAGAGATGAATGCAGTGCAGTGTCAGATGACAGGCAGAGCTCTGGGTATCTCAATGATGGAAGCTGGTCTACGATAGTTCAATCCAAGGCTGAGTGTGTAGTGCTGACATTGGTCAGTACTGAATACTGAGCATCCAGTGACAAGGATGTTTTATACCCAACTCCCTGTAACCACAGAATGATTGTGAGGTACAACACAGCCAGGCCCCAACACAGGGCCTCAAGTACATGCTGCTGGGCCAGACACTGCTTCTTGAAAGGCCAAGGATCCACCTGACAGGCACAGCTGCCTCATGCACAGGGCTACAGTGAGTGCGGAGTGCGGAACATGTACTGCTTTAAACCGTTCTTTGTGCAACTCCAGAGGCAAAATAAGGGTACAGGCTATACCCAAGAATTTATACCATTCTCAGGAAGTCACAGTGGGGTGACCCACTTTCTAAGTGGCTTAGTGATAAGGTAGAGGCCCCAGGGAGGCTGGACCCACACAGGCCAGGCCTCACACCTCAAGTCACAGCCTCCCAGGCTTCTCCACATCAAGATCTTCAAACTGTGCAAATACTGCAGGTGAATGAAGGTCCCTGGAGGTACTACCAGTCCAACAGGTCTATAAAACAGGTCCCCTCTTCCTCCTGGCAGAGACAAGGCTTGAGAGAAGGTGACCTTCCACCACGGGCCCTGTGGACACAGTGGAGCAACTTCCAAGGTGGTCAGGGGCACAAAGACCATAGCCAGCTTCAGCACGGCACATATCCAAAGAGAGTGATTTGCTGCTTTCCCTCCTCCATCTTAAACTGCTGTGGGCTGAAAGTGAATTAAAACAGTACCACAATACACCACAGAATAGACACAGCAACATAAACAACTTACACGCACCCAGCTCAAAGTCTCCAGAAAACACAGCCCAACCTGTGGTGACTACAGCAGGCAGCAGCTACCAGGAGAGGGTGGTGAAAGACAAAAACCTTTCTATGTCTTGACAGTTACACATGTGCATTCAAATGTCAATGCTTGTCAGATCATACCCTTTATGTAAACACTAAAACATAAACATGCAAATATACATTTACTGATGGAAAGACACTACAAGAGTAATTTGGGGATTCTGACTTCTCCACCAGCCAAGATGAGGGTGTGCCCCACGCCTGAATGTTGCCTATGTGGAACTCACCCAGAAAACGGGTTACAATTAATGGGTTATGCTCACCTGCTCAGCTTCCTGGGTGGAACAGTGAGGTGACAACTACCTGGGACGTGTATCCCAAAGGCAGTGAAACAGGTAGAACTTGTCCATTACACTGTCTTGGGCTAAAACACACCCTCCACTAAGGGATTTGTCACTTACATGCTAAAATAAGCAAATCCCTAGTCACAGAAGGACCAATTTAAATGGAGGAATGCTTTATTTTGGGAAGACTGACTTCTGTTGATTAATCATTGGGCAAATATTTATATACAAATTCCAAAAACAGCAGACACTAGGGCAAATCCTGACGGCTACCACTTAAGTGCGCTCAGTTACAACTGGCTGTTGTTGAGAGGTGCAAGAGCTGCAGTTAACCCCTGCACATGGCACCTCAAGACATGATCCTGCCAGAACAGGTAGACTTAGGGTGCTGTCATGCCCAGGGATCTGGTTAGTTTGTGTCTGCTGACAGCTCACGTCCCATTAAAACTAAGTACTAACTATGAAGCAGTTAAGGACTTACAGTTCTACTAAGAAGTAAAAAATCAGCTTCTAACTAAATAGAACAGCAAACTTTTTTCTAAAGCAATTAACTAAACTTCCAAAAAAGAAAGCATTCACAGAACCACATAAACCCAGATACAGCCTCACTGGTTTGTATTATAGTGTCAGGGTTTAGTATATGGAAAATTCTAGCACAAGACTGCTGTTCAGGTCACTGGCGATCAGGGCATGGACTAGTATGGTACCTAACCCTACAGTCAGTGACTCTAAACCCAACGTCCCCAAACCTGGCCAAATCAGAGATCTAAGAACAAATGGACAATCTTTATAACAGGACGTCAGGGTTTTCTCCCTGCTGGCCAAGGGCCTTACACAATCCCTCCCTACAACCCCAGCACAGGCCAGGGCTCTGAGGACAGCGCAGCTCTCCAGGCTGGAGACTCCCACACGTGGCCAGACCCAGCATTCTTTCTTTACTGTATCTACTCCCTCGCTTGCAGAGGCTCTCTTAATTCTGCTGATCCCAAATGAAATCGAGTCTCCTTTCCTCCATCCCAAACACCCAGAAAAATGGCCTACAAACTCAAGATGATCTGACTTGTACTTATAAAGCTAGTGGACACTGCTCTCCACAACTATCTCCTGTTCTCAACAGACCATGCCAGGACACCCAAGGAAGTGACAATGGAAAATGTCCCACCATGTTGGAGTACCCTGGGTGACACAACCGGTAACTTGAATGTCGCACTAACCTGCACGCAGTGCATGCAGACCATATAGAAACCACCTTCCACTGAATTTTGCTGTGAATCTCAATCTGCTCTAAAAAATAAAGTCCATTAAAAATTTTTTAAAAAGCAGTTCTAAATGGAGGAAAACAATGAGGAAAGGCTAGACCCACAAGCTGAGACACTGAACTCCACTGACGTCTTGCAGTCCCGACAAAGACGCAGAACTGGACTGCCTTCCTAAACGCAGTCCAGGAGGCCAGGGCCTCTGCTAGCCTTCACTCTGAAGCCACTGGCCGCAGAAACAGATGCCTGGACCCTGTGACCTAAGACTAACACCTGAATGTCCACAGGAGGAGGTGCAGGTAAAACACCAACTAGGGCTGGTAGACTGGGCTGGGGAGGGGAAGACCAGGGAAGATGGAGGCTGGGCCCGGGAAGAGAAGAGCAGAGAAAGTGGTGGTTGAGCCAGCCAAGCGAGATTGGCTAGAAAAGAAGAGGCAAAGAAAAAGGAGGCTGGAGAAGGGAAGGCCAGGACAAAAATGGGGAAGCCACAGAAGACTGGGCCGGAGAAGGGAAGGCTGGTCTGGGGAAGGGAGGTCCGAAGAGACCAGGCCCCAGAAGGAAAATACAGGGAACGCAGAGACTAGACCCGGAAAGTAAACGCCCCGGTCAGAGACCATAAGGTCGTGGAAGGGGAGGCAGGGCTGGGAAAGGGAAAGCTGGGCTGAGAAAGTGGAGACTGGAGACCAGGCTAGAGAAACAGAAGTCAGAAGACGCTGGCCTAGGGAAAAAAGGCTGGGATGGAAGAGACCTGCCCAGTGGTGGGAAGCTCGCGGAAAGAGAGGCTCGGGAAAGGAAGGGGAGGCCACGAAAAGAGGTTGGGCCCGCAGTTCACCGCCAGCCGCCCCCGCTCCGGCTGTCCGGGACAGGCAGCGGCATGAGCCAATTAGCTCCTAGCGTGCCGCGGCATCGCCAATGCGCGGCGGCGGTAGAGGCGGGGCCTCGGCGCAAGCTGCCGCCCGCGCCCACCTGAAGAAGAGGGTCCGGTACATCTGGTGTGCCTCATAGTAGTCGCCCTTCTCGACACTGGCTCGCAGCTTGCCCTCTACGCGCTGGACACCGCCCCGGTTGCGGGCGCCATTACGGGCGCCCTCCTGCTCCGCCATCGCCGCCGCCGCCGCTGCCGCCGCCGCCGCCGCCGCCATGGGCCGGCGCTCCGCGCAGGGCTGACGCTGTCGCAGGCGCGGTCGGCGGCGCTTCCCGGCTTCCGTCCCAGCGGCCTCTGGACGTCCTCTACGGTGGCCGCGAGGAGCCGTACACACGCGGGGTAGGTGGTGGTGGTGGTGGTGGTGAATGGCACATGATCAGAGGCGGAGCCGCCTAGCCTGCGGGCGACCGCGTGAGCGGGCGGAGCCACGTTCTCTGGGCGGAGCCGAGGAGGAACCACGTGCTCTGGGCGGAGCCTCCAGGAGGCCGCGTTAGCCGGGCTAAGGCACGTGCCTTGGGAGGGGCCTACGAATAGTCACGTGGCTGAAGCTGGACCACGAACCTTGGCGGGTCGGTCACTCTACGATACGGCGGGCGTGGGACCTCGGGGCCGGGATATTGAGGCGTGCGTGCAGCCGGGCTGTTGGCGGGTGGCCTGTGTGACACGGCGGCGCGACACCTACCCTGTCCGCTGCACTGGGCATGGGGATTTGAACATCTCGACAGTGTTGTAATAACGTTTCTAGGATGTTCGAGCTGCCTGCTGCTCTCCCGGAACCCTTTGCTGGGGTTTCCTGAGCCACTGTTAGGAGATGCGGGCCGCCACCGCCATCGTCGTCGTCATCATCAGCCCTGCGATCCGTTGACCGGGCTGGAACTGAGAGGTGGAGTAGCTTGGCCAAATACAGTCAGTGCAGCGCTGCCTATGATGCAGCTCGCTTCATACCAACGAGCAAATATGCACGCTTCCCAAACTCTGTGACTTGGGAGGTTGCATAACGTGGCTCTGTTTGGGGACAACTCAGGGCATACTTGAGCGCCAGTTTGTGATCGAAACAGCCCGTCAAAATGTGAAATGTATATGTAGAATGTACCAATAAACCTAATAATGGAAAACAAAAAACAGCCCATCTGATGGCCCACAGCATGCGGGCCCCTGGACAGTTGCAGCCTCTTCTCAGAACACAGTGCGGCTTGAGTTATGAATTGTTTCTGGAGTTGCCATGACTGACTATAGGTAAGTAAAATAGGGCAACAGCCCCTGCTAGTACTGCTTAGAAACAGACAGAACGTCACTCGCCTAAGTTGGAACCCAGCTGTATGAACAATATACCCATGTGCGGGCGTGGTGGCGCATGGCCCTAATTGCAACCCTTAGAAGGCTGAGGCCCGACAATCACTACCAGTTTGAGGCCCTTGGGCTACAAAGTGAGTTCAAGATTAGCCTGAACCACATAGTGAAATCGTCTCAAAAAGCAAAACAAAAACAAAAACTTCTTGAGACCTCCAACATGTTGGAAAAAAGGCTCCACACTGGGGTAAATGTGCTGCCTTTTTAGTAAAAGCTTAGACCCCAAAGGTAATCCTCAGGGCAGCATGCCAGTGACCAGTACCAGCATCTTCGTGAGTGACGGAGGCCTCAGGTAGACCAAAGGCTGCTCCCCAGAGCCCCAGCTTCTCAGCTGTCTCTCTGAACGCTGCTGCTTTTGCAGTGCTGGACACAGAACCTGGGTTCGTGTATCACTGAGTGGACACCCTTAGCGGTGTGGGGCAGCCCCCTGCACCCTCCCAGGGACCCAGAGCTACTAGTCTTGGCAGGGCCAATGACCCCTGCTTCTCAGAGCATGCGGACCACTGGTCCTTTCTTATTCCCCAGTGGGCAGAGACAGAAAAAACAGAAAAGAAATACAGTGTTTATTATTCACCTGAAATACCACATGCACCTTTAAAAATTAAAACTCTTTATTTAAACATCTCAATAGCATTTATCAATTTGGTGGCAGCAAACAAAACACTATCAAAGACAAATATTTTGAAAAGCATTTACAAAAATACATTGCACAAAGTCCTATGTTGCATCTTTAAAAATAAATATTCAAAATATCTCCACCCAACCCCCAAATTTAGTTTTATATAGGAAATTCTGACTTCTATATGTAACTTATAGTATATGAAATGTCTGTACACATCCTACCTGACCAAACTGCACACACCTTGGCCCCAGTCCTGAGAGGACCAGGAGCACTGCCTCACGTGGCAGAGGTACTGGGACTGTGTGCAACAGACACAAACTCCCCACAAACCAGGAAGCACCACTGTGATCTTTTTCTGAAAGTACAGCAGTGACGGAATGCCAATGTCTTGACCATTGAGACTTAAATAATTATTCAGGTAAAACAACTGTAACACTTTTAAGTGCCTTGTAGGTATCTCAATTATAAAGTCTGCTCATAAAATAGTCTAAATATTAAATATTAATTATAACCAAGTGAGAATGCTGGCGGCAGCGACGGAGGGCAGACCCTGAGAGCTGCACAAAGTATTGCTGCAGGGAAGACAGCTCCCTGGCAATTGCGTGGAGCAGAAGCAGCCGCAGAGGGTCGGCACCTTAGTGTTGCCTGTTGGCAGGACACCAGAGGGCCCAGTGTCCTGGTCCTGCCTACGTTATGCCCTCACATCCAGGTTTTGTGCTCGTCAGATTGACCCTCAGTGGAGACACACCCTCCCTTCAAGGAGTCTGCACAGTGAACCCTAATTCAGCTCAAACCAGGCCCACGGTGCACCTCGGCCCTTCCACCTAGGCACCAGGGACCTGGAGATGGGCCAAGGGAAGGAATTCCAACTGAAAGCTAGGTGACAGTTTTCCCTGAAAGAAATGTGTGTGGTCTTAACAGATGGAGTAGGTCTACCCTCCCAAGGTACTGTTAGAACCAGTGAAAGGCCCCACATCAGAGCTTCAAGAACACATCAAACCTCCCAATTCCATCTGCTCTGCTACAGATGTCAGGAAATACAAATATAAAGAGCTTTATGTTCAAAAACAAATCTCCCAAACAAATGAGTAAGAACCATACATTCAAATGGGGTTCCAGAGACCCAGATGCCAACTCTATGTAGATGCTGCTTCAAGGAAGATGTCAGTCAATACCCCTGGCTGCCATGCCACGTTTATTAAGGGGCTGATGCGTCCCTCTGCTCTGCGCATGTCATCCTTGAAGGGTTCCAGTGTCTTGGGGTACTGGTATTTACAAACTGTACAAACTAGGGAGTGCTTCTCTAATGGGCGGGCTGGCCGTGGACTCGGAACCGGTAGAGACAGGTGTACTCCAGGTGTCCCCAGTTGGATAGGATCCGAAGCTCCACTATCTGGAAAGCTCTGTCAGGTACTTCCTGAAATTGAGGGGGAAGCACGTTTATTTCAGATCAACAGTGTGGAGCCCTATCACTCCCTCTAGTGGTTGGTTACTCGAAAGGAAGCAATTGCACTCACATTGGAAACTGAAATTTTTTTTTTTTGGTACCGGGGATCGAACTCACGACTTCACGCTTGCCAGGCAGGCACTTAAGCCACTGAGCTAACTCCCCAGCCCGGAAACTGAAATTCTAAACACATAAGGTTCAGGACAGGAAGCCCAGCTGAGACCCCGAGAACTTCTGCCTAACCACATGGTATCTGCATAGCTCCCGGACAAAGGGGCCCACCCTCGTCCTGTCCAGACAGTCTGTTCCCGCTGACAGACAATCTGGGTGGGGCAGGTGCTTACCAGAGCTGGGAACATCTGGAGTGACTCCCCTTCCTGGTCATACATGAACTGTCCCAGGGGCTGCCCTTCTTCTTGATACTCATTTTCTAATCCCTGAAACCAAGGCCACATAGTCAACAGAAAATAAAAGCAGCCACTCGGCTGTCTCTTTGCCCTGACCAAGGGGACCTCTCCTTCATGGGGGATGCAAGGCAGGCAGGACAGACTCACAGGCAGCCAGATGTGGTTGGACCCAGGGCAGACCACATTTGCTCATGGCCCCTGCTGCTCAGGGGGAACCTGGGGACATCCCTGAGCCTGGAGAACATCAGCTGGACAAGGGACAGAAGGTGGGGGCTGAGAACTAGTGTTTCTGGGGTATGGAGCTTGTTAGGGAAGATGAGGGAGTTCTGGGAGACCAATGTGGATGAGGATGGCACAAGCATGACGGCACCTAAGACCACTGAGTAGAAACCACTGTTAAAATGATGAATTTCATGTTGTAATCACTTGCAATAAAATGTAAGTTAATGATAAAGGGGACTCCCTAATGTTTGCCTTGTGGTGCACCATTAAGGGCTTGCTGGGTTTAAAAAGTGCTACAAAGGAAATCTCGGGCTGTGAGATTATCACTGAATACAACTCCTCCCAGGCAGGACACAAATTCCCAGAGAGGATCCAGGACAGGCACATCCCCCTCCACATCGAATGGTTATTGTGGATGGTTTTTTTGACACCGGGTTTCACTGTGTAGTCAAGGCTGGCCTCGACTGTGGTGATCTTTCTGCCTTGGTCTTGTAAGTGGTGGGATTATAGGCATGTGCCACCACACCAGGTAAATTTGCTTGCTTATTTTTGTCTTTTCAAGATAGGGTTTCACTATGGGGTTCAGAGTGACCTTGAATTCATTTTGCAGCCTATGCTGGCTTTGAAATTGGGAGAAATCCTCCTGCCTCAGCTTCCCGAGTACTGTGAGTACAGGCATATGCCACCATGCCCGACTAAAATTTTGTGTTTGAGGCAGGAAACAAAGTTTTACAAACAGTACTGACTCATCTTTATCTTCAAAAGACAAGAAAAGGAGGGAATCAAAACTGTCAAAACTGAGCTGGGCATAGTGGCCATGCCTATAATCCCAGCATTTAGGAGACTAAGGCAGGAGGATTGCTATGAGTTCCAGACCAGCCTGAGCTACAAAGTGAGGTCAAGGCCAGCCTGAACTGCATTGTGAGACCGTCTCACACACACACACAATCAAAACCATCATGGTGGCTTTCTCTAGGCACTAGGATGATAGGTATTCTTTTTAAATTCTATAGTCATTTCTATGTTTTGCTTTATCTTTTGTCATTTGGTTGTTTGTGCCGTAACTGTTAGAGCATCCTTCACAGTGTGGCCCATCTAGCTTGGCCTGCACAGCACAGGAACTGGACACTGGTTACAATACTGCTCAGCAGCGGCCCTTCCTGGAGAGATAGTGGAAGATCTCCCTAAGCACTGTGCTTGCTCAGTGTGTGGACAGGAAGCGGAGAGCTTAGAGCCTCTAGCTTGTGGACCATTTGGGACATTCCCAGAAGGAAGAGAGGCGTGCTGTCTCCAGAGCTGGGTACACTTACATAGACGGCGAAGTCCTTGGGGGCACTGGAGATGTTGCCCATTGGTGACAGTGTCTTTGGTATGTGCTCCATGGTAAACATGGTTAGGTGGATCTTCATGGACAGCCGCACTACCAGGTACCCCTGGGAGCCTTTAAATGCCCAGCAGTTTCCTGGATAAATGTCAGGCTAGGGAAAGGCAAAATACTAAGACTCAAGAGTTGGAACAAGCTCTTAACTGGTAACAAAACAGAAGTGTTCAAAGAAAAGACTGATTATTCAGGAAATAAAAAAAGAAAACAACTTCTGCATGGTAAATGTGTCAAAAGCACAATGTGAAGGCAAACCGGGCACCTGTGATGTGCGCCTCCAGATGCCTCTCCCTAACCCAACGCTGGTAACAATAAGGAAAGCAGAGTTTAAAGATGCACTCTTTACAAACAGTGGGAACCAAATTGGTCCTGGAACCAGTGACAAGATCTTTCCACCTTATATAATAGTAAAAATGCCAACTACAGGGACAGGGTGAACGCTGTGAAGGATATACTGTTACTTGGTCTCCACCCGGTGTCCTGGTGTATGACTTGTATGACTCCTAAAGCCCCAGACTCTGCCGACACAGTGCCTTTCATGTAGTCGAGTCAGTGGGTAGCTTCAGGAGGGGTTTGTTTCCAGACACAGGGCCAGAGCACTAGGACTCTCAGATCCAGGAAAAGGGTGTGTGGACCACCAGTGTCAGGAAGGCCCAGAAAACCCCGAGTTTGGAGGCACTTCTGGGAAGCCGAGCACACAGAGGCTCACGTAGCGTGGTGCTGCAGGGGACAGAGGAGCTCCGGGTCCCCCAGTACCTTGCCTGGGCATCTCTTCATGAGTAGATTTTGTAATAAATCAGTAATAAATCCGAGGAGGTTGTGGAAAGCAGTATAACCAGTGGTATATACTCTATACCGCTATACTACATACTCATACTTTTTTTTTTCATACTCATACTTTTGTTTGTTTTCTGAGAAATCTTGCTACGTAGTCTAGCTGTTGTCAACCTCACAATGCTCCTGCCTCAGGCGTGCCCCATGCCCAGCTGTTTACTTAGTGCTTATCATACCATGTGAACTGTGTTTAAGTGAAAGACAGCTATCTTGTAGAAGTCTCACATAAAATGAATTACTGAAAATTTCTTCAGGAAACTGTCATGAGTAATAGATAGTGACACAGAAATGGATGTGACTGACAATCAAAGTTATTATGCATAAAGCCTTTCAACTCACACAACCTCAGTACAAAATAAAGTCCCAGAAAAGCAGTGGTGCATTTGAGGCTAGTGGTGAAGGGCACTGGAGAAAGACCAGCAGCTCCCACATCAGCCAATGCTGCAGCACTAAGATCACAGATTGCTACGAACCCAGAGAGGCCTCTACTCCCGCGATTCCAGGTCACTGTGGGAACAGGTGGGCCCTGAGACACCTAATACCTATCCTGGGCCACTGAAGTGCTTGTGTTTCCACCTTCCACTAATCTGCCACTGACGGCTCATACACAATTCCATATGCACATCTTACCACAAGAAGGAGCTGGAAAGATGTGTCAACACATCAGGCCTAAAAGGGTCCTGGCCAGGTAGGGTGGCAGTCATGAGGTAATGTGCGACAGTGCACGTGCAGGCCTGGGGACAGGCATCCATCCACTCACCTGGATCACTACACGGGGTGACTGAGAAAAATACCACAGTGGGATCCCAAACAGACTCAGCAACGCTGTCTTAGTTTCATATGTCTCTGAGCAGCGAGTACTCAGGATGCTGCCACCTAGAACAAAGTGACAAGCAGGTCAGCACCCGACTCCTCCCCCACCCCAAGGGCCCACTCAGTGTCTCAATTTCCCAAGCTTCCACTTGTACAAAGAACCCCTGACTTAAAAACACAAAACCTTCACATGTGAAGGGGATACAGTGTGGCGGTAGGCTATGTGTACACGCTGTGTAATCGGGGTAAATGTATCTATCCTCAAACATGTATCACTGTTTTATGGTGGAAATACTGTCCCACTTTCTGAGGAAGCCAGTACAAGGTCATTGCCCTGTCACCTACAGTGCAGCAGTACACCACAACTTCTTACTCTACCCAATGGAGCTTAGGACACACTAATCAACCTCCAACTACTAACTTATGTTTTTCAAAATCTTGTATTAGCAGTACCAATTGTTAGGGGCAGCTGCTCTGAATAGACAAATTTTGTTCATTTTTCTGGATCAACAATCAAGCTTACCAACACTGGTACTGCCCAGTGGGTGAGCCCTTAGAGGGATGCTAACAGGCTGAAATCAGACAATACTATGATGACTACCAACTAAAGCAGAGTGCTGGGGAGCAAGGAGTGACTGCACAATGACAGAGGAATGCTTCAGAATCGGTGCTCACCTCTGCACATCATTGTTATATACTAACAACTGAAAGCTCCACACTTTAAAAGAGCCAGGACTGATGGTGTACGCCTTTGTTCCTAGCATTTGAGAGGCTAAGGGAGGAAAATTCCCACGGGTTTGGGACCAGCCTGGGTTACACAGTGAGTTTAAGGCCAGGCTGGACTATATAGTAAATCTGTGTTTCAAAAAACTCAAAAAAAACCCTCCCCAAAACAAAAAACCCTGTCAAACCCCTCCCCTTAATCCAAAACAGAAGCCACGCACAGTGGCACAAGGCTGTAAGTCCAGCTACCAGGAGACTTAGGCAGAGTATGGCAAGTTTGAGGTCAGCCTGGGCAATTAAGCAAAACGATCTCAAAAAACCAAAACAAAGCAGTTTAAGTAACAGTCCTCTCTCATTCTCAAGGACAGCTTCCTTGAACACAGTGAGCAGAAGAGAGAACAGCGCCTCACAGGGCGTCAGGGTTCTCAACTCTAGACCACATACAGCTAAAAGCAAAGGACAACTGTTAGCTGGCACCTATGGGTAAAATGTCATTTAATACCTCTGAGCTAAAAGTACTCTCTTCCTAAGTCAATGTATTTCAAAACGTGCAAGTAAAAATCAAAACCATAAAAATAATTTTGGACAAGTCACACATTGAGAACATCAAGAGCTTGACTTCTATACCTGGAAGAGCTGGCAGCTTCTCTCTGATGGGGCACACTGCCCTCATCAGGACCCTGTGAGGTAGTGAAGGCCTGGATGGAATCAGCTGTGCCAGGAACAATGGGGTTAGGTTCCTGTTCCCTCATTTGGGATTCACTAAGTCAAACAGATGGTGGGTTTTTGTTTGTTTTGGTACCAGGGATCAAACTCACAACCTTGTGCTTACCAAGCAAGTGCTTAAGCCACTGAGCTAAATCCCCAGCCCTTAGATGGTGGGTTTTAAAATCACTGTCCCCTCTCAGGTCTCCAGCCCTCCCGCATCCTAGTGAGTATGCAAAATTCCCATATCTTCCAAGACATGATGCTGTCCATCTGCCCTTGACTGTGCCACTTGTTGGGGCAAAGCTCTTCCTGACCTGACCCATGTTGTTTGTGTGGTCTTGCAGGGACTCAAGTGTCTCTCCAAGATGTACAGACCCAGACCCAGAACCAGCATACATGGACCCACAGCTGATTATGACACATGATGGACCACAGCTTCTGGGAAGCAAAATAACACCCCTGTCTTGCCATGCAGTAAGCAACCAGTTGGTCATCACCCTTGGGGTCAGCAGCTCCACTGCAGCTCTGTGTGTACCCCATAGGCCAGTGTACCCAGCACCCCTGTGACCTGTGCTCAAAAGGCACTAACCAGGAAGGAAGCATTGGGATCACCCAGAAGGACACTGGGAAACTCCAGCAAACTCTTGCCCACTTGCAGATGACCATTCCACTTGGGGTTCAGTGTCTGTGTACTCACCACCAGATTCCAGGGCAAAGTCCACCATCCCTGTCTTGTCCTGGGAATACAGCTTCAAAGCATTGTTGACAATGACACGTGCTTGCTGGTGAGACACAGAAAAAGGAAGCCCAATGCCAGGGCAGGAGGGAAGAGACTGACATTTAGTGATGTAAATGAAGACCAGAGACTTAGTGTAATTCAGAGGACAGGAACAGGCTGCTTCACCAACTTCCTACTCAGTCTTGCACCCAAATGACATGTCATCATACCGGGGCTCAGACATGTCACAGCATCTGTTTCAAACTGGGTGCCATCAGCATGAGTGGGACTATAACATGGGGATTTTGGGGAATTTATCTATAAATAACTAAAAATTTTTATGTTATCTCAGTACACTGTGGCACTGTGGAGATCTTTGGGACAAAAACATTTAGAGACTATGAAGTGCTTCATGGAGCAGCTTGCTGTGACATAGACGACAGCAGTGCCTTGGCTCTGTGCCCTCATGCTCAGCTTGCCCTGCAGTTGAGCCTCGTGATGGCCTGGGAGCTCCTCTCAGGGCCAGATGTCACAGCCTACCAGCTGAACACACAGGCATCAGATCAGTCTCACCACAACACAGGGACTAAAGCTGTTTTATCACTCACCTCTTCTGTGATTCCAGAAATCCCTGCCCCGCTCACAGCAGATACCACTGTTTCGGACGTTGGCTTCTGGCCTGTCACCACCAGATGGTGGGTGATGTTCTTCAGCACCTGTAGCTCGAGGTCCCGTAGCAAGGTCTGCAGATCATCTCTGCTCACATAATGTGAAGACAGCTTCTGCACCAGCCACTCAAGGGAGCCACCTTGCTGGTCCTCAGAAAATATGAGCCTGGGGGTTTCTTTGACCTGGGCATCCACCTGGCAACATCATCAGGAAATAGGAGAACTTGTTGTAATTAGTTTGTTTCCATACTCATCTTAGATACCTCAGAAGTAGCCTTCATCTTTGCAAAACGCACAATGTAATGTGACACATTTTCTCCCACCATTTAAAAATGGCTGAAGCTGTAATTAAATACCTAGAAGCCAGGGGTGGTGGCACGCACCTGTAATCTCAGCCCTTGGGAGGCTGAGGCAAGAGGACTACCTCAAATTCAAGGCCAGCTTTGGCTACAAAGTGAGTTGAAGGCCAGCATGAACTACAGCGGGGGACCAGTGTCAAGAATGAATGAATGCATGCAAGCGTGCATGCATGAACACCTTGATAATTCCAGTACCCATTTTCTCCTACTTTCTACTAAAAAAACCAGGAGCCAAACACACTGCAGGTCCCACATCCAGCACCCACCTGCTCACAGCTGGCCTTCAGCTGCTGCCAGTCCGACAACTGTGACCGCAGGAGGCTCAGCTCCTCCTCCAGACGCTCCACTCGAGGCAGAAGGGGCTGTTCCTCTGCCCCGCTGGAATCAGCCACCAAGCAGAGGCAGAAACAAGTCAGGACCCAGACTCACAGGAGGAACCTGCCCCACCGTGGTGAGTCAGCCCAGCTAAAAGATGTGCATGAGTAGCTTAATGCCAGCCCTGCAGAGTTTCTTCTCTGCATCAGGTCATCAGGGTGGTCCCAGTGCACCTGCCAGAGAGCTATCAGCAGTGGCCATCTGTTCAGGAAGTGAATTAGCTCTCTGAGAACTATTTAGGACTTGAAAACTTCTTTCTTAAAATCGCACGTAAGACTTTTTAACAATTGAGACAGCATTCATCAACAACCATGACAAGCTGAGCCTATACTTTCTACGCCGATGGAAGAGAATGTCGCACTGAGAGCACAGGGCTTCAGCTCTTCAGCGGTGATCTCACTTATAGAGGTACTGTAATTACAAATGCCCTAATGCTGAGATTCTAAAAAGCCCTATTGAATCTGCATTCTTCTGGACAATGTATTGTGCACTGTGTGCTAGCACACCAAAACAATCTTCCCCAAGTTGAGGCTCTGGGGTTAAACTGCCCCAGCACTCAAGCTGCCCCACAAGGCAAGGGGTAGCCAATCTGTCCAGAGCAAGAAGTGGTGGACATGCTGTCTTTCAATCAGTGAGAGCCTTCTCCATGGTCCTGACAGGAGCCATGGGAATTACAGAGAACACATTAGCAGAAGCCATCCTATGCAGACCCAGGAGGAGTGGAAGCTGAGGTCATGGACAGCACAGTGGGTATGGAGGGGAGACATCTGAGGCTCTGAGGACATCTAGGCAAAAGCTTTATCTGAGGGGCCTCAAGCAAGCTGATGAACCTACAGGAGCTGCAAACTATGGTGAGAAGGTGGCTGAGGGCTGACTTCAAGAGCAGAAAGGCTAAAATCATGAGACAATCTTCAGTGACAGTGCACTTTCATGCAAGGTCTGCAAAGCAATGTCAGTGGAGGCCAGCCACAGGGATCCCATGACATGAACCTCTGAAGGTGGCCCTTCAAGAGCACCAGTAGCAAGGTTCCTGGGGCAAAACCTGGGCCAGGCTATGCTGTGTAAGGGTAGGGTGCTGCATATGCCCCAGGACCTCTGTCCTCACACAGCCCCCAAACGGATCATCTCCAGAAAGACACTTCAGGTGACATGTGGATGTATGCTAATAGCACCCTCACAGATGACTGCCACTGCTCCAGGTAACCAGAGAGGAAACAAACTACTGAATGATCTAAGGCATCCTACCTGATTGTTCTTAGCTTGGTCTGTTCTAACTCCTTGTGGATAGCCTGGAAAGCATGAGAAACCTCTGTTAAAATATGCAAGTTACACACTAACTTCACAAAATCATGTATTTGATCAATTTAAAATTATACATATTTATCTTGAATTTTCCTCCCCTTAATTAAAATGCCACACCTGCCTTTTGGTGGGCAGATGGGGGACTGTTTCATTTTTCAAAGTATACTTTTTCAAATAAGTAGCACCGGGATTGAGAAACAAAGCTGCCAGTGAGGACAGTCAAGGCAAAGGAAAGTCACACTGAGGTCGTGCCTTCAGAACACATGTCCAGAGGCACCATGCGGCAGTGGTTTGCTAAGAGCATGGCAGCCTGTGTGGAACAGGGCAAGGTAAGCTCACTCTCCTCTGCTGAACTCACCTGACTCAAACAGGATCTGTAGCCCAGGAGGTGATCCTGAGACTCCCAAGGGGCTGCACTCCCACATACCCTTAGCTACATGGTATTTGATTTGGTTCAGCAAAACACTAGTGTCTGCCATGCCAGGCTCCGTACTGTGCCCTATACATTAAGGGCCTGGCCGTAAGCACCTACAATCCCTGCAGCTCAGATCACTGCAAACTCCCACCTCTCCAGCAGCAAACAGAGATTCTGCTCCCCACAACTGACTGCCCACAAAAGATTTAGCTCTTTTTTTGCCCTCCAGACAGTGCAACCTCTGGAACCAGCAGAGGTGTCTCCTCCCCCATAGCCTCTTTCATCTGTCAAACACAGAGGCCAGGTCAACCATCAAGAAATTAAGCAAACCGCCATGAGGAAAAGGGACAGCCAGGAACAATTTTTTGTTTTATAAAATAGCAAATACCCTGAAAGAAAGCATATTTGTGGCTAAGAAACTTCTGAAAATGTTAATTATAGTTGATTTGTGTTTTATTAGGAAAAAAATCACTTTGTTAGGGGCTACAATTCTAAGTTGAAGAATAAATACCTCAGATTTTTCTGTCAGTTTTCTAAAAATATCTTCCAACTTTGACAGACGTACTTCATGTTCATGATGGAAAGTCATAAAGTCAGTCTGAAAAACAAAAATTAACAGTAGAAAAAGTTAAGTAACAAAACTAACAGGGTAGGACACGTAATTTCTACCAGAATACCAAAATACCAAAACGCTAGAGACCATGTAGTCACCATGTCCGCATAGCATGCAGTCCTCACCATGATGTCATTATCTCTCTAGCCCTGGGGATCTTAGGCCTGAGTGAAAACTGCACAGATATCTTTTCTGGTGATATAAAAATACTATAAATACAGTACTTGCAAACACTCGAGGTAGGAAACAAATCAATCCGTTCAATGAAGATTCAATAGATACCTGCCATTCTATTTAATGATTTAAAAGGAAAACAATCATTGGTAAAGATACATGATGCATGTATTTCTCCCTTGATCCTTTCACATTCACATAAAATATGCAACACACATTTGTTATGAGTAAACCCATTAGAACATTTCCCCAGAATACAAGTGAGGTGATGCATATAACTTATGAAGATGATGATCAGGCAGTTGATTGCAGGCTTGGTAAGACCCATGATCAACACAGTACCAAATGAGCCAACCACAAAGTGTTCTGAATGCTGGCTACCTGTTGAAAACAGTGCTGTGGTCCCACTAATATATTCAGCCATTCTTAGGACAGCAAAATGACTTAAGATCAGGTACATTTCCTAGAAAGGTCTAGACATAGCACCATGGTTATAAAGGACAGACACAACATAGCAGGGAGCAGCCACAGCAGAGAATGGCACTGCGTGTTCAGAATAACCATGGTCCAGGGTTACAAGACCTGCACCCTGAGCTCTTGAGCCCAGGAAAGAAATGAAGAGTGAAAATGAGGAGGATAAAAGGATTAAGCTGATACACGATATAAACATTCACCTTAAAAAATAAGATAAAAAATGGGATCATTATAGTTTAGAAATAGAAAGTCCCCCAAAATCCTCATGTGTTTGAAGGTGACTGAATCATGGGGGTGCGATAGCTGACTTCTTGTTAGGAAGTGGGGCCTGGTCAGAAGAGGAAGGTCACAGAGGTGTGACCTGGAAGGCTGTATCCCCTTCCCATCCTTCTCTGCTTCCTGGCCACCATGACAGGAGCAGCTCTCCACCAGACCCTTCTACCATACACTTCCTTAGAACCAGCTATAGACTGAATCCTCTAAAAATCATAAGCCAAAGCAAACTTCTCTATAAGTTGTGGATATAGGGTATTTTGTCCCAGTGACAAGAAAGGACTACAACAGGGACAATCCAGAGCAAAGGGATAAAGGTTAGCTGGAGAGATGACCTGAATGGGTACCCACAGAAAGACTGGCCCCAAAAGTGGTTTTCCGGGTCTCCCTTGGTGTTATGTGACAAAATGTGTACCAGGACACATATCCTGGCCCTGTATTATCCAGCACAACAGCTTCTAGCCACACTCAGCCACTGGGTACCTGAAACGTGGTGAGAACACCAGAGAGACTACACTTATAAACCTGTATTTAGTATTGACTGCAGTGCACACAGCCATATGCAACTTGTGGCATTCTATATTAAGACAGGGCAAACAGGACATAAATAGGTGTCGGTGGCCTAGGGGAGATCACTGATTGCTACTTATCAGGTGATTAGAATGCTTAATGCCAGTGAGTGGTCTCAGAAGCTAGATGCTGCCATGAGTCAAGACTGTCAGTAGGATGATACCCATGGATGGGTCAATGTTGGAAAATGATATAACAAGAATTCACTACATCTGTACTGGAATCCAACTTAAAAATGAGACCAGTGTGAATACAATTTAATTTATGAAAACACTAGATGAATTCTCGTTTGTCTTGGGTTTTTCAGCACTTAACAATCATTCTCCTTACAAAACAAGATGATTCTGAAGGTTGCCAGCCCACCTCAGTGCTATCCTTCTGGGGACATTGCCTGCTCTGCTAATCACCGCTACTTGATGTAACATGCTGTCTGGGGAGGGACAACACCAAGCAACCATTCTGCCTCCAGGGGTGGGGCAGGGCCAGAATTCAGCAAGGGCTCTCCGCTATCCCTTCAACCAGCACGAATGTCTGTGCTGGTCTAGTTTCAACCCTTTCCACAGTTGTGCCACATCTGCATGGAAACAGTCAAAGTACAAATTTACACCTTTCTTCTTTCTATCCACAGAAAAAAAATGGTCTACTTATTCATAAAAAGTTCTGGACCAAGGGCCCATGCAGAAATTCCACTTTTCTGGAAAAACCAGAAGCCTTTTTTAAAAAACAAACAAAACCCCAAAACAAAGAAAAATGACCAACAAAAACAGAACAATAATTGTTAATTATACCAGGCAGGTGGCAGAGGCCTGTAATCCTCATTATTTGGGAAGCGGAGGCAGGAGAATTACAAATTTGAGGTCAGCCTGAGCAATTTGGCAAGACCTTACCTCAAAATAAAAAATAAAAGTTGAGGGTATAGGCTCAGTAGTAGTATTCCAAAACAAGTCAAAAACAAAAAAAGCTGTATTAACTGAATTCTACTGAAATCCTCTCAATTTATGTGGTTTTTATTTTGGTTTCTGTTTTTTTTCCACACAAAGTCTTACTCTGTAGTTCAGATTGGCCTTGTACGTATCTAGCCTAGGCTGGCTTCAAACTCACACTACCCTTCCTACCTCAGCCTCCCGAGAGGTGGGATTACACACAGGCATGCAGCAACACTCCCAGCTTCAATTTATGTTTTACAAACTACAAATAGGCAACTCAGAGGAACCAAAGCATAATATCTAAGAGTTCTCTGAACGAATGAAACTTGCAGGCATGCATGGCAGCCTGAAGCACCCTTGATTCAGTGACTTGTGCCTTGTACCATACCAGAACTGAGAAATACTCTGTATTTATAGCCCCTGACAGGTATAAGAAAGCAAATTAAACAAGGAACACCTATACAAAGTGACAAACACTAACACTATCTCAGGTGAAGGTGACAAAGGCAGCGCTCAGACCTGGAGCAAGTCCCCAGTGGGACCATTCTTAGGGTTAGTAACATCTTGAATGAGGCCATCGTACAGGGAGAGGCTGGCCAGAAAAACCAGGCCTGTTTTAGATGCACTCAGGCCAGCATGGTCAAAGAAGAGACCAAGGAAGAAGCTCTGCTCTGTGGGCAACGAGGAGACCTCAGGGAGCTGTGCCAAGTCTGATGCCCAAAATGCCCCCAGCTCAGTGTACACAGGCCTGTTGAGAAGCCCACACACAGAGCCCACTCAAGGGCAGGATACCGAGGGGGCTGCCAACCCCAGAGCTGTTGGGGAAAAGCATGCTGGTGAGCAAGGCGGCAGTATCGCTTTAGGTAACATATCTAAATTAAATCACTTTGGGACATAATAAAATAAGCACCTGTTCTAAGGAAATGGACTAACTCATCTTCCTGTGAGTAGCACCCAAAGCACACCTGGCTACATGCCTCAAGTCCACAGGGAACAGCAGCTGCTCTTGTAACTGAGCTCATGACCCTGAGATGCTTTCAAGTCAGGACCTCAGCTTTTCCAATTAATCCTGACAGGGAAACATATACCTAAATGGTGCAGTACTAGTTGAAGTGTAGGGGAGGTTGCTGTTTATTGCATCTGATGCATTTACAAAAGGTGATCTGTGGGCTGGGTCAATTCACACGATAGGATGCCAAAGGCCACATTTCTCCCAGGAACTCCTGGGCCTTACCTTGGTGCCCAAGGGCCCAGCAGCATTCATCTCCTGCAGGTGCTGGCCAACCACATCCTTTATCCATAGTGACAGCCCTTCCTTGTCATCATCCCTCTGGTCCATCCGCACTTGCAGTTTCTGAAGTAAGACCGTCAGCTCCCCAAGCTTCTCCTCGTGGTTGTGGCACTGAGCAGAAAAAGAACTCATCTGCTGCCTCCTGTCATTCTCTTGCAGCTACCAGGAAGCCTCTGAGCCAGTAAATATACCAAGGGGAACCTGCTGCAAGGTGCTGATGGCAGGGCCCTGGGAAACACACGGCCTCCTCACCGCTGGTGGCCACCCTCACATAAGCGGGCTAAAAAGTGATCTTCATTTCCTTCTTTATACTGTCTCTATTTTATAAAGTAGTGGCTATTGGTCAGTTAAAACTAACCGAACAATGAAACTGTTTAAATATGCAGTATTTGGGCTATTTCAAAATACCTGAGGAGTATATTTCAGAATATCTGAGGAGTTTGATACTTAAAAATAGTCATTAAAACAGACCCCCAACTGAAATGCCCTCTCTACAAGCCCTGTGAAATCTGCTCTAAACAGCACATTTGTGACACCAGTGAAAATGTCTGCCCTCGGTACCTGCAGGTGAGAAGACCAAGGTCTGAATGTGTCCTTGGGGTCCTCTACCCTCTCTACCGTGTGCATGTCTGTCCACTTTAAAACAGGCAGGAAGGAAAAGAAATCACTCTGACTCCACAGAGAGAGGCCTGCACCTGGAAGGAGAGACAATAGCTACATATGTGCCTATAACTGGTTTCCCAAACACATTCTGGTGCTTGATTCCCAGAATGGCACCTGTATAGATGTGTCAATCATCTGTGGCAACTGAGCCCGATTTTACTCACCTACTAAAAGTAACAGTGGGATGAGCAAAATTAAGAACTTGCAAGTATTTCGAAGGCACCTAGGAATAAAAATGAAAACCTTTGAATTTAAAAACATAAAACAAATCCTCTCAGAAGGAATTCCCATCTCAGAATTCCCATCTCAGAAGAAGTACAAAATACTCCCACACTAGACATTAGAAATCAGACATTAGAAATGTAGTTATAGTTCTATTTAGCAGGCTTGGACATGCTCACAGGAGCACCTTCCTACAGAGAACACTGACTTTGCACATAAGGTGCCAGCTGGTGGCCATGAAAAGGACCAGTTGCCTGAACCCTTTCCTTGGGGGCCACAGGATCTGTGCTCCAGCCTTACCAGAGCCTGTCGCTGGGATGACTACACACTTTCACTTTCCGTAACAACAATACAGTACTAGCCTCCTGTCTCATAGGCCGGTTTGAAAAACTAAGAACATGAAAACGTTTTATAAACTATGGAATGACTTATCAGTGTAAAACATTAACATACCAAATAACAAAACATTATGGAAGTATAGGCTGCACCCCTATAAAATAGTAATACAAACAGTATTACTGGAAATGGCGCAGTGTTTTTTCACACACCATGCTGATGTGGCATCAGCTTGCTTACCTTATAAGAAGAAACACATTCAGCCAAGAGATCAGAGTAACAAACTGGTACCATCCAATCCCAAGCCACCAGAGCACTCCAGAAGCCACCTTCCCTAGGAGTGAGAAAACCAAGCATTGTAAGGAAATACGCACATGCCACCATGCCCTGGGGGAATAATTTCCATGAAGACTGAGTGGGAAGCACAAGGAGATCCCTGGGCAGCTTTTCTGAAGTGCTCAGCATGAAGTCATGGAGCAGTGGCCCAAAATGAGGTTGCTGTCACACAAGAGAGCAGTATGCAGTGGTGAGAAGGACATGGAACTCGACACGGGGAAGTAACAAGTTCATGCACCTCATGTACATGACAGTCAGGCAACCAGACATACACAAACCCCAACACAACAGAAAAACAAGAATACTCATGCAGCCTTTAGCATAGCATATTAGCATTTCCAGTAAGAATGAATACATGTTCCATCAAGAATGAAAGAATGGGAACCTGAAATGAAAGTTTTATTGGTTAGGTAAATCATTTATTACAGGTGCTTAGCTGCCAAAAGCAATGGAGAGAATGCTAACACAGATGACCAGAATAACCACCTGGAGCAACAATGGCCAACCAAAGGACTGACCACACCGTCTTGGACACAAGCCATCCAGCAGCTCTCACCCTTCCCAGCGTCTGCATCAGGAAGTAACCTGTGACAGAGAAGATGCGTGCAGGAGGGCACCTTCAGACAGACCTCAGGGCACCAGCTCTCCACCTGACAACACAGCAGGTTCTCACAGTCACACCCTATGCCTGACTCCCTCCTATTACTAAGACAGGGGTCACCCCAAGGTGTGTGTATGGCGGTGCTATTTTAAGGCTAAGCAAGATGTTTGATAAAATTTACTATGAAAACCCACTATTATAAAATAGCTTTCACGCACCCTTCCCTGCAGATACCCAAAAGGTAAAATACAATCACCCTGCATAAAATTCAAGAGTGATAGTTAAAAGCTGCCCTGTAGATATGGCAGTTGATTCTTGCAGGATTAATGCTGCAAACATAATGTAAGTGTTCAAGACAACTGAAATGTCCCAGTTCCAGCAGTTGTGCATACTGGGTAGGAAATGATTACTCAAAGACGACAATGAAATTTATTCCAGAGGTTAATGTTTTCCAGTGAAGAATATTTTGAAAAGATGAACTTGCACATTTTGGAGGGCACAAAGCTGGTCATGAAATGAATTTTGTTCCATTTTTTCAACTGTGTGAGTATACTTTACTTTCACTTATAGTAGTCTTATAGTAACTTGGTATCTGCATGTCCACCCTTGAAATTACTAATCATTCCCATGTGGCTGATATGCAAGAAATATAACTTAGGATGATTTTTTAAAAATTTGTCTACATTTATGGACAGTTACAACACTTTTCTGGAGGGCACTAGAACTCAAACTCTGGAGCTTTCGCTTGCCAGGAAGGTGCTTGTGTCATTGAGCTATACTCCTGGTGAGATACTTATTTTTGAAGCTCAGGTTAAACAAGAGCTGCCAGAAAAGGGGGTCTTTTTACTAGCAAAGTTATATGTATGACACAGAAGACATCTCCTTCTTTACATACACTTCCTGGGATACCAAGTACAATTTCTGTGCATGGAGCGGTCAAGGGGCTGTTGCTCCAATACAGGAGGAAGACGTGTCTTTGCTCAACTTTTATTATCACCACAAATACTGAGTTTCACGTGTATTTAATTTACACTAAGCTCACAAAGCTTTTCAAGTGTCTATATTTTAAGCCACACCTGATAATATTCTTGATTACTAAAGTGCTTTAAACACTTGAACTGCACACATTAAACAGGGACAGTGGCACAGTGACAGGGTATAACAACACAGACAAGGGACAAGACACAACCTGCATAGGTGCAGAGGTGCCCCATGGCCCCCACCACCCTGTGTGGCTTGGATGGCTGCCAGCGGGCGGCTGTATGTGTCTCGAGGTGCTTCTTCCCCTTACAGTCATCGCCTGTGGGGTGGTGACAAACAGTGAAGTGACAGATTAATACGCAAACCTCATCAATCAAAAGAGTGCATACAAAATAGAGGGTATCAGATACTCAATTACTCAAAAATATCACAGCAAATACAACCTGATGGTGGTTAGCTCTTACTACTGAGGGACTGACCAAGAGCCACACCAGCCTATCCTAACCAATGGGGCCTCTGAGCTCACTCAGGCTACCATTCCCTGTGGTTAGCTGGCAGGCATCACCACAAGAGGGGGCCCTTCCGGCGACTGCTGCAAGTGGAAGGGAAGTGTACTCACACAGCGACTCCCCGTGCACACTGGGACGGTCATCCTCCCTGGGAAGCTCTGTGACAGTCATTCTCCCACAGTAACTGCGATGAGCTGCAACACATGCAAGAGGGTCTTAGGGTGCTCACTAGGGTGAACTCTGTGCTCCCCATACCCCCAAAGCCAGCAGGACAGAGATCACTCCCAAGGCATTTCAGGGTGGCTGACAGCTCCTACAGCAGAAAGTAAATACAAGTGACAAGGCTTTGGATGTAAAGAGAGAGTTTAAAGCGCTACACAGATAATACAATACAAAGAGTGGCTTGCCTAAAAATTTTTGGAACATGATTCTACATGCCATTTAAATAAACTGGTTTTGCTTAAAAAAGGTAATAAGCAAACACCAAAAGTTTAATGTATTACCTTCATGTTAAAAAAACGTTTAAAATGTTTAAATGTTGAACAGCTTTCAAAACTGAACTATGTATAGAGCGCAGGAACACCTTCACAAGCTCCCATAGTAAGACCCTTAAGAGAGCAGCCAGGAGGAAGCAGTCCCGAGACCACGTGAGAGCATGAGAGAAGAGCCTTACAAGGAAAGCATTTTCTCCACCTTGAAAGCATTATGTGGTGGAGAAAAAGAGGGAAAAAAATTTTTTAAATACCTTTTGATTCACGGCTTTTTGACTTATAGCTTTCTGATTCACAATCTTTTGATTCATAACTTTTCAATTTGTAATTGTCTGATTCGCAATAGAGCTTCATTAAAACCACTTGAAAAAGTTGAACTAAGAATGATGAAAAAGATGATGAAGTATACTTGGCCAGCCACAAAGTCCTATCCAAGTAGAAAGACACACCGCCTATTAAAAAACCATGAACACATGTTATTTCTTCCCACAAAGTTAACATTTTCTCCCCTGACCAGCCAAATGGCCAACTATTAACTTCACAAAAAGCAGAATCAAAGCACTTTTAAAATGTACACCTAAGAGGACTGCCTGGGAAGTGTCCTGAACAGTGACAGAGATGGAGTTACACAGGAAGCCATCACAACAGCTTCCTCCATAAAACCTCTCCACTCCAGAACTAACAACTCTACAATATTTGATCCTGCCAAAGATCAGCCACCTTACATAACCTCTGACACTCCAGTCTGGGGTTAAAAAAAAAAAAGGCTTTATTAGTTTTAAAAGAAAAAGCTGGGCTGGGGAAATAGCTCAGTGGCACAGCA